>PVJH01008512.1:0-84758 GCA_004026705.1 Nesogale talazaci | reverse complement strand
CAGCTGGACCTTGGGCCCCCACCCAGTCACTCCCTCAGTGCAGGAACATTTTGTTCTATGAAGCTGGCTATGATGCTCACCGGCCCAATATGATCACTGAAGTCAAATAGGTGCAAAAGTGAATGTGGTGAAGAAAACCCAATATCAAAAGACTTACAGTCTGGAGACTCAAAGCCTGAAGATAAACAGCCAACTAGCCAAAAAGTACCCAAGTCCACACAGAAGAAGCACACCAGCCAGTGTGACCGAGAGGATCAAAAGGCTCAGACCTCAGGCATCAAACAGGGAAAAACCAATATTATGCACTTTCCTGAGATGAGCAATGAGGACAAGTGGGGACAGGAGAACGAGTGGTGAAGATGGCTAATGGTACCCGGCTATCAAGACATAATGCCTGAGGCCTCAAGGCCTGGGGATGAGGAAACAGTGCAACACGGCCTACCATAGAAGAAATACAGCAACCTGTGCGACCATGAGGAATGGAAAGAACCAGGCTATCAGGCATCAAAGAAGAGAAAACATATCGTTAAGTGCCCATCATCCTGTCATGATCACTGAGGACAAAAGGGTGCAGAGGCAGACAGAGCTGAGGAAACTGATGACGCCCAGTCACCAAACGATAAAGTAGCTGGGATCTTAAAGGCCAGAAGGTGAACAAGTGGCCATCCAGCTCAGAAATAGCAAAGCCCACATAAAAGAAGCTCACCAACTTGCGTGATCACGAGGGGTGGAAGGGAGCAGACATCAAACATCAAAGAACAAGGATTAAACCTGTAAGAATGAAGGGGAGAGCAGGGTGGGGACCCGAAGCCCACTTGTGGGCAATTGAACACCCCCTTACAGGGGAGTCATGGGGGAGAGATGGGCCAGTGAGGCAGCAATGAAGCATAAAACCTTCCTCTATTTCCTGAAGGTTTCCTCTCCTAACCATCACAGCCCCAAATCTGTCCCACAGTTCCAGCTGGACTGGAGGAGGTGCACTGGTGGAGGTGGGAACTGCAAAGGAGGGAACTCAGGGTGGATGGACCTTTCGGGGTCAGTGGTGGGAGTGAAGTTGCTGGATGGGTGGAGGGAGGGTGGAGTGGAGAGAGGAAGCCAGCTGTGGGGATCTGCAGACTGTCTTCTATCTGAAGGGCAGAAGTAGGGAGGAGTGGGCAGGGGGAGATGTCGGGCAGTGTAAGATATGACAAAACAATAATGATTGCAGAGTAATGAGGACTGGAGGGCAGGGGGGAAAGGTTGGAGGGGAAAGGAAGGGGGGCCCATATCGAGGGCCCAAGTGGAGGAGTAGATGTTGGGAGAATGTCGATGAGGACAGGCAAGTGGGGGTGCTTGGCACAGTGTATTTAACTATGTATGGAACTAAGTATGATGGACAGCGATGTATGAGTACCCAATAAAATGATAAATTTAAAAAAAGAGATCAAAGTACGCTGCCTTGGGTAAATCTGCTGCACATGACCTCTTTTAATGTGTTGAAGAGCAAGGAAGTTACTTTGCTGATTAAGGTCCACCTGACTCATGCCACGATATTTTCAATTGCTTCATATGCATGTGTGAGGTGGACATCAAATAAGGAAGATTGAAAAAGAATGGACACATTTGAATTATGAAGAATAGTGAAAGTATTAGCCAAAAGAACAAATAAATCTGCCCGGGAAGAAGTACAGCCAGAATGCTCCTTCGAAGCCAAAACAGAAGACTTCATCTCACATACTGTGGACATGTTGCCAGAAGTGATCAATCCCTGCACTCGGGCATTGTACATAAGTAAAGGGGCAGGGAAAAGAGGAAGTCCCTCAAAAAGTGGCTACAACCATGGCCTCAGGTACAGGGGCATTTGTGATGATGGCGCAGGACCGGGCTGTGCTTAGTTCTCTTGGGCACGGGGAGGCTATCGGTTGGAACTGACTCATCGTCACCTAACAGCAACAGCAATAAACTCATTCCATCTACCCAGAACTCCCTTGGCTTTTCTGGTCTGGCCCAGTAATGAAAGTTTTGTTGTTTCCCACTCATACAATTCAAATGTCAAAGGTTTATAAAAGGAACTTCATGCCTACTGCTGTCGCTCCTACTTCTACCCCACCCCCATCCCGTCATTTCCTCACTGACTCAGGTACCCATATTTATTGGTTCATTGTGCAGACCTGACCTATAACTATAAGTAAATATGCTAGATTAGCCCTTGATTACTTATGAAATTTCTTCACAAATAAATTATAAGCATCTTCATGGTGTGTATCATGTTTCATGTTATTTTCTTGACTAAGTCATGCTTCAAGCTTCCCATTGTGCCTTTATCTTTGTGCGCTTTCTCTGAAGCAATATCCTCCCCCTCCACCCTTGTCTCTCTTCTTGGATAATTCCTGGCCAGCTCCTCAGGTGATGGCTTGAATGTTAAGCCACTCTGACAGGTGTTACCACTGCACTCAGACTTTCTGTCGCTCAAAGCACACATGCTGATTTGTCACTACTTGCTAAATTGTACACCTTACCCTGTTAAAATACTAGCTTCATAAAATCAGAGGTCATTTTTATCACCATAATTCTGGCGAGAGGCATAAAGTTGATGCATACCAAATATGTAGATAAAACAATGAAGGCCTGGCTGCTAACTCTGTACAAAATTGTTGAAATGTACGCCTAAAAGGAGGGGACTTTCTGGTAGACAAATTACATACCAAAGTTCTTGATAAATAGGATGATGAGTTAATAATATCATGAAGAACACAGAGATGGCATTTGAAAATTACATATTCTTTGACTGGATTTGGGATAGAAGCTATAGAGTACTCTATTTTAGAATCAGCTCTGTGGTTCCCAACTATCCACAGAAGTATTCTCACTGAATGAGATCACAACTAAAATGTCAATCATGTCCCATAGCATATCCTTATTTACATGTATAGTATAAACGACAAGGATGGTTCCTGCTTGGGTGAGCAGGTTATGCCCATGACCCATCAGGTCTTTGGTCTGTCAATGAAACTCTCAGGCTGAAAATTTTACAGCTAAATAAATTAGAAGATTAAGACCCTACTGATTCAATCTATATCTGGCTTGCTGTGCAACATCCTTACTTGTGGTAATGTGTTACCAGAGGTCACTGGGTCTGAAGTCATTCCCTTTTCTCTCATAAACACAATCAGCAACTGAACTAGAAGACACCACATTGGACTTGTCTGGTGAAGTTGGAGGAGGTGAATGGATTTGATGCTGCAGCCTAAGTGTTTAGGAAGATGCCAAACTTTGTTTGGCATCTGTAAGTTCCCGGGAATCTCTTGATTTTTCTCTTCTCACCATGGTGGCCTGATGTATACTGTGAGCTTCTCCACTCCAGAAAGTCAACTATGGACTACAAACTCCCTCTGTTGCAGCGCAAAGCACATTGAGGCGGAAGTACTTCCTCAAATATTTCCTTTGGGGCTTGGGTAAGATGGATGGATAGGGTCACCGTGGGAGTAAACATCCAAGTTTGAATCAAAAGAACGCCCACTAAGCTGAAGGTTTTAAACAGAAACAAAGACTCATTACCCGTAACACCAGCACTCCCATGTGAGCCACAGCCAGGTGGATCTGCATCCCCTCACCGTCACTGGCAGGGTGAGGCCTGATACCATACATCTCCAGCTTGCTTGCTATGTCCAACAGAAGAATGTCGGATTCAGCTGGGCTCAGACCACTGCAAGAGGCAAGAACGTATGAGTCTAATGAGTGCACCAGTGCTACACCTTTAGCCTAGAGGGTCTCAGACAAAAAGGTTTGGTTTGAAGAGTGTGTTCTCAACTTCCGTGTTCCCTGGATTTCTTACCTTCCATGAAGAACATATTTGTTCAGGCAGGGCCTGAATAATGAAGTGCCTAAGAAGCCAGCACCCTTCTGTCTGTGGTTATGTGTGACGGAGGTGTTGAAAAAAGTTCAGCAGGGCATCCAGACAATGGGCTGACTACCTAGGTTAGACAATCAGGCAAGGAAAACTCTATGGTTCGATGGGTAACTGATTATGAAGGTGGCATAGGGTCAGGCAGCATTTCATTGTGCACGTGGTCATAAAGAGTCAAGGCTGGCATGACATGACATCAGCTAAAAACAGCAGCAACAAGTAGTGGAATCAGAATCCAATGAAAGTACTCACATGTGATTCTGATGAAAGTGCAGAATCTCGCTCTGTAAACAGTCTTGGTTTGGTAAGTACCGGGTTTGTGCCAGATGTTTCCTATCTGTTTCTTCATGAAAGTTTCCCAGTTCTGCTGCATAATAGAAACATGACATTCTTGACATTACCATTGAAGAGTTAAGCAATGAATCACACAGCAGACCCTCTAACTTCCTCCATATAGCCCCTCCTTGGCAACTAAGGCAGCACCAGGCCACCCATGTCACATTGAATGTATGTTTGAGTTTCAATACAGGAGAAAGAAGTGGTTCTTCAAATCAGAAGCAGTAGGTTGCTGTGAAGGGTCTGTCACAGGCACAGTGTAAGCTTCAGGATCGCAGCTTTAAAAGTTGTGAGGTTTTCTTCTCCCACATTCTGTTTATTATCTTTCCTACTTCTAATCAGCCTACAACCCCCAGTCCATCCTAATCATACATAATCAAGGAAGGAGCAATATAAATGCCAATTACAATGCAAACCACTCACACTCACTCACCAGCTAGCATTGAGTCAATTCTGACAGTGACTACAGAACAGGGTAGGATTGTCCTTGTGGGCTTCTAAAACTGTGACTCTTTACAGTAATAGAAAGCCCCATCTTTGTGTGCAAAAGCAAATGTGCTGAAGAAAGCTGATGGTGCTTGGCTATCAAAAGATGTAGGGTCTAGGGTCTTAAAGGCTTGAAGATAAACAAGTAGCCATCTAGCTGACAAGCAACAAAGCCCACATGGAAGAAACACAGCAGCCTGTGTGATCATGAGGTGTCAATAGAATCAGGTATCAGGCATCTAAGACCCCAAACAAAATCATACTCAAGGTGAATGTGGACATCCCCTCACAGAAGAGTCACAAGGAAGAAGCAATCCAGTCAGGGTACAGTATAGCACTGAAGAAACATACAACTTTCTTCTAGTTCCATAATTCTTCCTTCATCCCACAATCATGACCTCAGTTCTCCCTTACAAATCAGATTAGACCGGAGCATACACACTGCTACAGATAAGAACCTGCCACAGATAAACACAGGAAATCCAGGAGAGATAAACCCCTCGTCATCAACAATGATAAAAGAGATACCAAGAGGATAAGGGAAGCTAGAAGGAATCATTTCCAAAGATCAACATATAACCCCCTGGGGGGGTGGCGAGCAACAGAAAAGTGGGTGAAGGGCAACAGAGGATGATGTAAGATATACTGATAATAATAATAATCTATAACTTATAAGGGATTCGGGAGGGAGGGAAGGCAGGGCAGGGAGGGGGGAAATGAGGAGCTGATAACAAGGGCTCAAATAGGAGATGCTTTGAAAATGATGATGGAAGCATGTGTATACATGTACTTGACACAATGGATGATTGTGTGGGTTGTGATAAGAGATGTAAGAGCCCCCAATGAAAGTATTTAATATATATATTGAATATTATAATAAAGCCCCATCATTATTCCAAAAAGTGGTTGGTAGTTTGAAACCAAGTGACCTTGCAATCAGTAATCCAAAGAGTAATCACTGTGCCACCAAAAAAAAACACTCACAGACATCAAATTGATACCGACTCATAGTGGCCCTATAGGACTGGGTAGAACTGCTTCCTGTGAAGTTCTGAAACTGAGTTTCCAGCGGAGCTGCTGGTAGTTTTCAACAGCTGACCTGGTGATTAGCAGTCAAACGCATTAGGACTATGCCACCAGTCAGAGCCAATGTGCCCCTTTCTACATAGAAAACTCTACTAAAATCCCAATTACTGCTGAGCCCCGGTGGTGTAAGTGGTTGAGTGAGGGACTGCTGCCCACGGGCTTGGCAGTTCAGATCCAGTGGCGACACTCAGGAGTAGCACTGGGTAGCTCCCACAATCACCAGAGGGCAGTGATGCCCTACCCCCTAATTTAAAAAAAAATCCCAATTACCACTGATTCTAGCTTGCTATTTTTTATATGTCCCCAGTCCACTGCTGCAAACATCTCACAGCATTTCACCTTCCAAAGTCAATTGGAGCATTTAGGACGAGCTGTCCCAACATTAGGTTTGCAGTTCAAATCACCAGCTGTTGCATGGGTGAAAGATGGGTCTCTCTACTCCCATAAAGCGTTACAGTCTGTGAAACTCACAGGGGCAATTCTGCCTTGTCCTAGCTGGTCGTTATGAGTTAGCAGAGACTTGACAGCAGTGGGTGAGTGAGTGAGTATAAATCTAGCAAAAAATGTTACTATCCTGAGGTGCCAATGTCTTGGTTCCAATTCACAGTGACCCTATGCACCACAGAAAGAAACACTGCCTGGCCCTGGGGAGCCTCACAATTGTTATTGGCTTTCAGTCGTGGCTGCAGTGCCTCTTGGACTCATCTTGTTGAGGGTCTTCCTCTCTGTCGCTGCCCCTCTCAATGACTAACCAAAGAGTCCTTTTCACAGACTGGCTTCTCCTGACACCAAGTTGAAATGATGTAAGACAACGTCTTCCTATCCTGGCTTCTGAAGAGCATTTGGCCATACTTCTTCCAAAACATGTCTCTTTGTTCTTTTGGCAGTCCAGAGAACACCGAGATCCAAGCCTATTAGTGCTAGAGGCACTCTAAAGAATACATAGACACACCATGGAACCCAGTCTGAGCGCTAGAACTCTTTTTCATCTTAATTTTCCATTATGCTTTAGAGAGGTGGCACATTCATTTTCAGGCAAATCAGGTCACAGTTATCAGGAATGAATGGTAAGGGGCAGGGGGACTTAATGCTTAAGGGTGATGGGAAATTTGGAAATGGAGAGTGACGAGTAACATAACAAATGTAGCCAATTTTATTGACCTATAGCTATAAACATGGTTTCAATGGCAAATGCTTTGTTACAGAGAATGACACAAAAGCTAAAACCACCCAAAAAGCTGGGGGGAGGAAGGCGGGGGAGCTGTGTGACCACAGCTTAGGGTGCTTCTGAGGAGATAGTAGGAAATGAAGCTGGAGAAGCAGTTTGGGGTCAGATGACACTCAGCAAGCATGCTGAGGACAGTGTCTTTGAGTCCGTAGGCAAAACCAATTTGTCTTTCAACCATCTGAAGACAGAGGAAGTACTTAGGAAGTACTTGGGAAAGATTCCTCCAGGGTCGATATGAAAAGATAATCCATTCATTGAACAGATAGCTCTTGAACTCCTACTATGCACCAAAAGTGACAACTATTACTTATACTGCAGCGAACAAAAGAAGCAACAGTCCTTGACAGAGAGCTCAGATCCAAGGGAGGAAAGACAAACACTAAGGAAATAAATGAGTAAAACCTGTGCAGGGAGAGGTAATAACTCAGGGAAGAACATTACAGTAGCACTCCAGATCAGAACGAAATGGGGAGGAAATATATGGCCATAAAGAAAGTCAGGAATTCCTCACTTCATAGGTCACATGAAAGTGGGGCAATAGGAAAACAAGCCTAGCATCAGGGCGGAAGGAAGGTTCATTCACAATACGCAGAGTGGCGACGGAACAGGTATTCTTCCTGAAAGCAAAGATGCCAGCAACGTGCCTGGTAAAAACCAAACGCAACAGCCTCCATGTGGATTCCAAGGAAAATGAAGGGGCAAACATCTGATGAAACAAGCGACTAGAGGTGGACAGAGAATGTCTTAGGAGAAAGGAAGAACAAAAAACCGTAAGGGGGTTAAAATAACAGTGTGGAGGTGGGGGAGTTTGACCTGTTGAATGCAAAATTGATGGTCGGACAAAGAACCTTCCCCTACCTAATTCACAGTCCAAATTTCATTTTAAAAAAAGGGGGGAATATCTCACAACTGAACCTATAAACAATGATGAATGTCCCTAAAAAAACAGTGATGAACGCATGAAACATATTGATGCATGGGAGGAGCTGGAGGAAAGCATGCTAAGTGAAGCAAGCCAAGCACAAAGGGACAAATACAACAGGAGTCCACTGAGGTAAGCTTAAAAATAATTGGGGCATAGAGGAAAAGCTACTGTATACATACGTTCCTGGGGTGAGGTTCAGCAACAATGGCTGGGGCCCAGCCTGATCCAGGTTTACATACGACAGCCAACTAAATAGGAGAGGGGAGAAAGAGATAGAAAAAAGAAAGGGGTAGTGGGGAACAGGGCACTAACCTACCCAAGGGGAGGGTATTGTTTATATCTCAACAGGAGAAGGAGAGAGAGACCAGGCTTCAACCTGACATGCTAAGACATGAATACCACATAGTGGCTTGTACCAGCGAACCAATAGAGAGATCTTCGGACCAGCCCCAATCCCGACTATGTGGACACCCACCCCCTTTGAAGAAAAATGCACTTCAGAGGACAGCACTGGTACTACAGCTTGGTGAGATTAGAATACACGGGGAGGACCATAAGGCTGGCCCCACCATGGGACATGGCGTCCCTCACTGAATCATAGCACTGGAGGGGGATAGCAATGGAGACATAGGATAGGAATAGTGCAGAGTCTGGCCTCATCATGATGGGGCAAGGCACTGAGGGCATGCAGCAGAGCAGCAGGGGGGCAAAGTGATGAAATCCCCAGAGAATGCCAAAAATAAATGTTGGAGACAGAGTGTGCACCCCATCAGACTTGGCTGGAAAATACTCGTAAAGGCCAAAAGACCTTAAACTATTTATAGACTTTTCCATTTTTGTCAGTGGTTTTCTTTTTATCATTGTTATTTTGTTTTGTTGTTGTTATTGTTGGTTTTGACTTCCTTCTTGTTTTATTTGGCTTTACCTGGTTTTTGTCCTTATTAATGCATCTGCATGTTTATCTAGATAAGATAGGATAAATAATTCGGAGATGAAAAGAATGGGACCAAGGTTTCTGGGGGTATATGGGAAATGGGGAGGTGGGAGAAAGGAAAGGGGCAAAGGAAACCAACCCAAGAACAAGGAAACAACAAGTGAACTAAAATCAATGGAAGGAAGGTCAAAGGATGCCTAGTGGAGCTCAATCAAGGGCAATGCAGCCACAAGAAATTACTAAACCTGAATGAAGGCAGATCATGATGGTGGGACAAGAGGAAAGTAAAAGGAAATAAGAGAAAGGAGCAAGGAGACAAAAGACATTTAGAGAGGTCTAAATACACGTATATACATATGTAAATATGTATTGTGAGACTATAACTATGTACTCATATCTATATATTAAGAATTAAGGTTGCCGATGGATATTGGTCCTCGACTCAAGTATTCCCTCCACAGAAGAACACTTTGCTCTAACAATCCAGCATTCTGTGATGATAACCTTCTGGACACATAATTGCTAAAGACAACATGGGTGCATAAGCAAATGAGGTGAAAAAACCTGATAGTGCCTGGCTATCAAAAGATATAGCACCTGGGGTCTTAAAGGCTTGAAGATAAATAAGTGGCCATCTAGCTGAGAAACAACAAAGCCCACATGGAAGAAGCACACCAGCCTGTGTGATCATGAGGTGTCAATGGGATCAGACATCTAAGATCGAAAACAAACTCACAGCCAATGTGATGGGGTAGGGGGATGGAGAGGAGACCCAAAGCACATCTGTAAACAATTGGACAGCCCCTCAAAGAAAGGTGAATGGGAAGAGATGAGCCAGTCAGAGTGTAGTGTAGCACCAATGAAACACACAACTTTCCTCTAGTTCTTTGGTGCTTTCTTTCCCCTACTATCATGACCTCAATTCTACCCTACAAATCGGATTAGACCACAGCAGTGCACTGCTACAGATAAGAGTCTGCAACACAGGGAACCCAGGATAGATAAAACCCTCAGGGCCAACAAGGAGAATAGAGATATCAAGAGGATTAGGGAATGATGAGGGAAAAAGGGGGAATCAATCATAAGTATCAACATATAACCCCTTCTCAGGGGGACATAGAACAGAAAAGTTGGTGAGGGGTGATGGAGATGATGAAATAATAATCTATTACTTATCAAGGGTTTGTCAGGGTCAGCAGGTGTGGGGGGGTATGAAGAAATGGGGCGCTGATACTAGGGGCTCAAGTGGGATTAGAATGCCTTGAAAATGATGGTGGCAAATGTGCTTGACACACTGAATGAATGTATGGATTGTGATAAGAAATGTAAAAACCTCCAAGGAAAGTATTTTTTTAAAAGCAATGATGACTGGAGAAAAGAGGGAAGTTGTCAAGGATTTCAATTTCATTGGGGCTACAATTAACACTCATGGAGGCAGCCATCAAGATATATCATATCACACTGGGCAAATCTGTTGCCAAAAACATCCCCTTTAAAATGTTAAAAGTGAAAGTGTCATTTTGTGCATTAAAGTACTTCTGATCTAAGCTATGGTATTTTCTATTGTCTCGTATGCATGCTGAGCAATGAATATGGAAGACCAAAGAACTGATGCCTCTGATTGATGGCCTTGACAAAGAATGGATTGCTGGAAGAAGGAATAAGTCTGTCTTGGAAGAAGTACAGAATGCTCCTTAAAAGTGAAGATGGTAAGAGTTTGTATCACCTACTTCGGGCATGTTATGAGAACAGGTCAGTCACTGAAGATAGATGGCATGTTGGTCATGAAGAAAGTAAGCTGGATACAGTGGTTGCAGCACTGGGCTTATTCAGAGTGACAACCCTGGGAATCACATCAGACAAGGCAGCGTGTTTTTCTGTTATATGTAGGGGTGCTCGGAGTAAGAATCAACTGAAAAACTCTTCTTCTGAGTTCAATTGATAGTGTCTTGAGTCTTAAAGGTTTACAAGAGATTTTCTGCCATGAGATCAGAAAAACTGGATGGTGCCCCGCTATCATCACAGAACATGTTTATCAAAAAGTGTAAAGTAGAATCTTTATCGAGAGGACAAAAATGCCTTTCACTGTTTGCAGATGATAATATTTTATTTATTAAGATTCCTAAGGCATATACAAAAGAATGACTGGAAACAATAGAAGAGTTTTGTAGTGTATCAGAATACAAGATTCATGGGTGGAAATAAGCTTCTAGTGAACTCCCTCCATCCAGAGTTGAGGGATAAGAGAAGGGTGGCTACTAAGTGGAGTGCATTAGTGAGTGGAGTACAGACAGTCAAAGGCAGAAGCCTGATTTGAACAGTTACAACTAGTCAGCAGATTCCCCAAGGATGCATGCTGGACCTGATCTGGTATCCACGATTGCATGTATTTTGGAGTTGTATTGTTTTGCTTGGTGTTATGATTGTGCGCATTGGTGGTAGCTCAGAAGTATCCTGTCATTGGAGGTCAGCCTTCAATGTTTTTCATTTTTTGATGTATGTAAACCAGGATTGATGAACTTATAGAGTCAGTAATTGGAATAAGGGTTTTGGCAAGAAAGGGGGCACAGAGGTGGGGGAGGGATAAAGTAAGGACTGACAATGTCCAGGAGTCCATATTGAAGGAGAATGTTTGGAAACTAATTGTGGTAGCAAATACACGATTCTGTCAAGCATGATTGAACTATGGAATGATTTAATATACATATTGATCCTGATCAATAAAAAGACACAGACATTACTTTGAATTCTCATATACTTGATACTTCCAGAGCCATCAAAGCTGGGCAGACCTCTGAAACTAGTGGCCTGAGAAAACCTCCAAACCTTAAACAAACAATATTCCCTAGTCCTGTTAAAACCAACCAAACCTGTTTCTCAAAACTCATCAAGAAATGTCCCTTCAGAATTTTGTCTTGGTTTGTTTTGAAATGAGCTCCTGTGTCACCCAAGAGTCACAGTCCGTTTCTGTGTTACTTTTTCCTCTCTTCTAACCCCTCAGACCAGTAGTTAGATCTGAAGAGTAATGAAACTGGAAAGTTTTAAGAACTGTCACCTTCAGTTTTATCTCTCTTTTTTAATGTTTCAATTTGTGGATGGTACAGCTAATATGGAAAATAATTGGAAGTGAAGTCTCAGGAATCATGACTAGGTGGTGAGTGATCATTGAAAAATGCCCCCTCCCCCTAGATGTCCATGTTCTAATTCCTAGCACCTATGCTTGTCATCACAGGGGAAAATTGACTTCGCAGCAATCAGTACATCTAGGATATTGAGATGAAGATATTATCCTCTTTTATCTGGATAGTGCTTAACAGCAATTTTAGGCTAAAAGGTGGACAGGTGTTAATTTGAGTGAGTGGGGATGATAATATTCTACAAGATGGAGCTTCCTTAAGTTGTTGAAATTACTGAATAAAAAAGTGATGATGTGAAATGTATTCTCCCAACGAACTGACTGAAAATTTAAAATCTTTAAAAAATAAGCAGTACAGAAAAAGGCATTCATATATATATATATATATATATATATATATATCCTCATTAGGACAAGATAGAAAAAGTTTCTACACAGAGACACAGAAGAATGTGATACCAAGAGGGTCACAGATATTAGAGTGATAGGTCTATAAACCAAGGAATGCCAGCAGCCACCAGAAACTGGAAAAAACAAAAACTTAATTTCCCCGTGGAACCTTGAACATTAATTTTCGATTTTTGTTTTCCAGAATTGAGAGTGAACTCCTTTTTAAAATCTTTTTTTCATATTATTATAAAAATCTTCATATAATAAACACCTTCAGAGATAAAACTAAAAATCTCTTTACTTATTTACTTTATCAATTCTAATAAATGTGCACAAATCCTATCAAAGTGCAACCAAACCCAGATGGTCTCAGCCATGAATTATAGCAAAATACTCAGCCATTCGCAGATTCTTTCAGGAAGTAAAACGGAAGGACCCACTTCCCAACTCCTCCTTGACGGCCAGTATTACTCTGACACCAATGTCATAGAAACACATCACAAGAAAAGTTCTGATCAATATGTCTCCTGAATATAAAGATAAAAATATTAGCACAAAATACTAGCAAACAAATCCAGCACTATACTAAAAAGACTATATACATGGCCAAGTGAGATTTATCCAAGGAAAGCCAGGTGAGTTCAACTTATGAAAACAAGGCAATGCAAAACACTATATTCATGGATTACAAACACACACAACCATCTCTTTTTTTTTGGGGGGGGCATCACTGTCCTCAGGTGGTGGGAGTAGGAGGCCCAGCCTTTGCTCCGTGGAGCTGGAATCGAACCTCCATCCCAGTGGGCCGCAGTCCCGCGCACAACCACTATGCCACCGGGGCTCAGCCTAACCATCTCAGTAGATGAAGAAAAGACCTCGAGGGAATCCCAATACCCATTAATGTTAACAACTGTCAACAAACAAGAGCAGAAGGGAATTACCAAAAGGAATTCATAGTGAGAAGGAAGAAATAAAACTGAGTAGTTGTAATCAACGTGATCCTGTAAGTAGAAGACCCCGAGGAGTCATACACAAAAATACTAAAACTACCCGGAGATTTCCAACCTCACGCCAGAGGCTCAATTTGTGCCCAAGAATGGATAAAGGTATAAAGGGAACAGTAAAGCCTAGGAAGGCATCCACTCCTTAGAATCATCATCCATTTTAGATCAAAAGAACAGCGTGTACCCGAGGGCAAACGCCAGAAAGATTTGGAACTAGGAGGTATGAAAGTGGAAACTATAAGATGGAATTAACGTAAAATATGCTACATTGTGGGGGATCCAATAAATGACATGAAATATATATATATATATATATATATATATATATATATATATATGTGTGTGTGTGTGTGTGTATAGGTATTTGGATGAATAATTGACTTGCTCTGTAAACCATCACCCAGTTCAAAAAATGTTTGTAAAAAATACCCAAACTAGAAAGGATGTGCAATAATAGGAGGAGGCATATGTTGTGTTCCATCCAGTTGATTCTTAGTCATAGTAACTATTAGAGATTGCATTATGCCCCCTCCAAAGTACATGTCAAGTCAGCTGGGTCATGGTTCTTGGTGTTATGCAAGGATCATCCTTTTGTGATCTGGTGTAATTATCCTCTGTGCGATACCTCCTTACTTCTGTAATATTGATGAGGCAGGATTCGTGACATTTTAGGTTAAGAAGTAGGATACAACCTATAATGAGCCTGTGTTTTAAATCAATCTCCTTTGAGATACTAAAGGGCTTAAACAAGCGAGCAGAGAAGAAACAGATCTACAAGCCCCCAGGGAGTGGAGGACATCCTTTGGATTCAGGGTCCTTATGTTCCAGGGGAATATTGACAACAAAGACCTCCCTCATGTGGCAACAGAGAATTCAAGCCTTCCCTTGGTGCTGGGGCCCCATATTCAGACTTCTAGCTTTCTAAACTGTAAGAAAATAAATTTCTGCTTGTTAAAGTCATCCACTTGTGGTATTTCTGTTATAGCAGCATAAGATAACTAAGAGAGTGACCCACGGGACAGAGCAGAACTGTACCATAGGGTGGTCAAGGCGCTACTCTTTGTAGAAACATGTCTGTACTCAGGCAGAGCCCATGATGTGCTAGACTCACCAACCCTTTGGTTAGCAGTAGAGTGCTTAACCATTGTGTCATCAGGGCTCCTTTAGAAATGAATATATGAACAGTAATTGCATTTGCATAGGAATGAGCTATCCAAGAATGAAATTAAGAAGCAGTTCCAATTACATGTATATAAAAATAATAGAATACTTAGGGATAAAATTTAGGAAAAGTAATCCATGATGTATACACGGAAAACTATAAAACATTGCTGAAATTTTTACATTAAAATAAATGGAAGGTCATTTCTTGTTCATGAATTAGAAGACAATATTGTTAAAATGTCAGTTCTTTCTGAATACGTCTATAAATTCAATCCAATCGCCATCATAATCCCAGCAAGCTTGCTTGGAATTTGATACATGATACTAAAATTTATATGGAAATGCACAAGTCCCAGGATAAGGCAAAGCAATGAAATGAATTCTGAAAATGAAGAGTATATACCTTCCCTATTTCAAAACAATTTAAAATTATAGTAATCACTTCCCTGAGTTTTACAGTATATCCATAGGACAGATTTACTGTCCAGCCCTAGAAAAGAATACATTGTTGTGATTCTCCTAGAAGATATGTGAATTTAATATTATCCATCCACGTATATAAAAAGTGAGGTGCAAACACTATTTTATTGTCTCCTGGATATGTATGCTAGGTCGAGAATTGATAAACCTATAGGAACAGAGAGTTGATGAGCGGCTGTCTGAGACTACATGTAGGAACCAGGCGTGACTGCCATGTGGGCGTCACCGATTTCCTTTGTCATGATGCAATGATTCCCAGACTGGATTGTGGTAATGGTTACATAACTGTAAATGTTTCCAAAAAACCATTGTTGTGTCCACTTGAAATGAGGGGGGGAGGGGCAATTGGATGGCATGTAAATATTAGCGCAATAAATCTTTTTTCCTTTTCCATTTGAATAATACACACCACTCACTATTCCTATTTATTAAGCACAGTGACCCCATATTGACCCTAACGGAAGCATATGAACACCTATGGTTGTGTTTGTTTTCCTCTCCGTGCAAGAGATAACCATAACATACACACGGGTAAATTCAACATTAAGGCAACGAATGTGCCAACTATGCACCACCAAACAGCAAACCAACTCATTCCCACGGAATCCATCCTGACTCCCAGCACCCTTTGGGGCAGGGTAGAGCTGCTCCCGTGGATTTCTGAGGCGATCACTCTTAGAGCGTGGAAACTCTCCTCTCCCTCCCACAGAGCAGCTGCTGGTTTTGAATCGCTGACCTGGGGATTAGCGGGTCAACTCCTAAGCACTGTGCCACCCGGTCCAAATGACCACCTTCTCTCCTGCTACACTTTCTAACCTGGTCTCCTCACCTCCGCTATTCCCTCTCAAGATCTCTTGTCACCACCACTGCAGCCAACATCAACCTGTCAGAACATGATTCAGATGATTTCAGCCATCTCCTTCGAATGCTCCACGGACTTCCCATCTCATTTAAAGTGAAGTCCCAGGTCTTTAAAAAGATTTTGAAGACCCATCACCATTATGGTGGCCCAATTCACTCAGCTCCAGCCAGACACAAAAGCTTCCTTGATGTTTCTCCAGCACCCCTTTCCTGCTCCCGTCCCAGGGCCTGTGCGGTGGATGGTTTCTCTGCTTGAAGAGCTCTCTCCTCTGCACCACTGGCCTCTTGCTTCATTCAAGTCTAATTGCTTTCCCAGCGAAACCTCCCTGGAAAACCTTATTTAGAAATTCAGTGCCCACCCCCAGTATCCCCCATCTTCTTTCCATGCTTTCTTTTTCGACCATTGCAGTTGTCATGTTCTGTCATACGATATGATTTATTTACTTTGATTATTGTCTGACTGTGCTCTGCTTCCAAACTCTGAGCTCCAGGATTTTCTCTGTTTTGATCATTGTTTTTCCACCATAGCAGGCACCCACAAATATAACTGGATGAATGGATAAATGAAGGCATGGTGGAAGTGTCTGGTTATGTTCGGCTGACAACCACCTGTGAAGCACTAACTCTTTATCCTGAACTACCATTGAAACCAAATGACTGATGTCAGCGCCACCTCCAAAACTCCACCTTTGAAACTAAAGTATTGAATTTTCATGGCAAAATCTGTTGACAAACAAAATTTCTTCCAGACAAGTTGAAGGGTGTTGTGCTACACCTGAAATAGTCACTAAAGACTTCCCAAATCGAGAAAGTTTGAAGGGTTCAGAATGACAGTGGGATCCTCCCTCGGAGACTGGAGTGAGTGGGGTGGGGAGGGATGGGGTCCTGACTGTACTCAGGATGTTAGCAGTTCATGGACAGGGTCAAGTCTTCTAGCGCTGTTATCTCTTTACCTGTTCCTTCCTTCCCTGTTCAATACATGAACTATGACTAATGTCCTTGGCATCCAAGGGTCTTCAAAAGGATGCTTTGGTATCACCATCTCCCAGAAACAGACCTTATCTGTGAACTATACTGCATGCTTCTCCACCACATCTGTGTCTTCATGCTGGTTCCCTGCCGATCACCACCTATCAAATACCGCTGTGACCTCGGCCCACCACAGAAGCCACCACCGTCTTAAGTCTTCTTGGAGGACGGTATGCTCACCATCTGACTCAGGCCAAGGGCTCATCATGTATTCTGATTTCCACAGGGTCCCAACCGAACCCTTTCCTTCTTGGAGTTCCCAGTAAAATCTGATATCTACATTTTTCTGGACTCTCAAGAAGGAAGGGGCAGAGGTCAAATAGGAACTTGGGATTCCTGAGAACTGGTAAGAAAGAGCTTTTCCTAGGGAGGCATCTCTAGGAAAGAGAGTGAGTCCGAGTGCCTGTAGACGCAGAGATGCTCTCTCCAGCTCTCTCCTTTAAAGTCACAGGAGCAGCCTAGCTGATGGGCTTGTTGCTTGGCATGCCCAGTTTCACCACCTCCCTGGTGGGCCCCCCACTGTTCGACAGGACTCCTGCTCTGTTACTCAGACTGCTTGGCTGCTAGGGCCTGGGGAAACCATAATCAACCCCTGGGGCCTTTTTCCGTTTTAGCTTCTCTCCACCTGCTGTCCTGTGTGCTTTGTTCCCTGGAACCGTGATAAGGAGTCACACGAAGATGATATCCCACGTGACAGTGTGCTGCAGAGCACACTCCTCAGAGATGTATCCTGGGGCGAGCCGGGGACGTGGGGGCCTGTCTGGAAAGTCTGTGTCTGGATTCATCCAAACCAGTTCCTGGCGAGCAAGGCCGGGAGCAATGGTTGGAGGCAGCTGGACGGAGCGGTAAGCACGTGCGCCTTGATGTCTCTGAAACAAACACATTTTCTTGTGGGTGAGGTGGGGGTTTTCATGTCAGATGGTGGATTTTATATTCCACAGGGTAAGTTACTGCACAGTCCACCTTTGCTTTTCCGTGTCCTTCATCACCATTTCCTTTGGTAGAACACTTTCTTCATTCTCGGACCTATTATGATTCATTCCCCATTCCCCCTCAACTGCTGCCATAACCCCAAGGAACTAATAATACAGTTACTGTCTCTTTGGAGTACCCTCTCCTGGAGGTCATATAAAGGAAACCATAGGAAGAGCCCCAACAAGGGCAAAAGAAGTCAACATAGGAAAACCTCAGTCCCAGGGACAGCAGAAACGAAGTGAAACCAGAACAAGTTAAAAGTGGGTTCACAGAGGAAACCAATGATAACCCACCTCTATCTGCAATGATTCACTTTTCACTGCCCTTGGTTTGCAGGCAAGACTAGTCACTAGTCCAGGGGAGTTCAATGGAGGTTTACTCTGCAATGGACTAGGGGCTTTAATCCACTTTTCATCTACACAAGCACTCCATGAGAAGGTGTTCATGTAACCATCTTTGTTTTGTTTGTTTTTTTGGGGGGCATCACTGCTCTCCGGTGGTGGGAGTAGGAGGCCCAGCCCCACTGCTGGAATTGAACCTCCGTCCTAGTGGGCCGCAGTCCCGCGCACAACCACTATGCCACCGGGGCTCAGCCCTTGTTACCATCTTAAAGGCAAGGCAGCTCAGGCTCAGAGAGGGGGGAGGATTTCATCCAAGACTGTGGCAGCCGGAAGGCCAGAGAGACGGGGTTCAGTGATTGTAGTGGCCAGCTTCTTTCTGTGGGAACATTCTCTTTCTCTATGTCTTTTTCAGGCTTTTTCTTCCCTGTAAGTCCAGACATGGACCCATGATGGATGCTCTGTTGATAGCCCCCCAACAGACATGGGCTACTTACATTGTAAGATGTGAGACACCATCAACGCCGTGCTCTTGTCACTGCATGGAAGCCTTCCGAGGGCCAAATCCTTCTTGATTTGAAGAGTAAAAAGATACCTGGAAAGCAGTTGGGAGAAACCTCTGAGAAAAGAAACAGGGGTCAGAAGAAGCATTCCCCCCTACCTCCCAGATCCAAGCTGGTAGATGACTTTTGTGGGGAGCCCAAGCACGGCGCCCCCACCACCACAACTTGACTCATTCAGCACTTTGGCAGCTCTGACAACATTAGAGATCACCCTAGCCAAATTCACCCTCCGGCTTGAGGGGACTGTTCAGGTAGCAAAGCCGCACACCCAAATAAAATTCAAAGGCGATTCAGCAAGAAGTAATCTTCCTCTGAGGCCTGCACCTCACTGTTTACTAAATGTCACCCAATACTCATTGACATACCAACTTGCAAGGTTGGCAGGACAAGAATCAGCACCTCTTTTGATAACTATGGAAAGACAGAGGTGAGGTGATTTGGATTAGAACATGTCACTCAAGAGAGTGAAATAGTACATGGAATTCATGTCTGAATCCAAGGCTGCCCCTCTCCTAAAGACCATTTCAGAAATCAAGAACTTGAGGTCATTGCTTTATTCTTTTGCCTGGACCCCCTCTGTGTATGACCAAAGTCCAGCATGGTGATGAATGTTACATGATCTTTACTACCTTTATACCATTGCATTGTGTGATATGGGAATAACCTCTCACTAAAATTATTTGTAAGGAAACAAGAACAAACAGAGTAGGCATCTAATGAATGTTTCATCGATGAACAAAGTGGTGTAGTGGTTATACTGTCAGGCCACAACCTATGCGGTCAGTAGTTCAAATCCACCAGCAGCTCTGCAGAAGAAACACTGGACTTTGTACTGCCAGAAACAGTTCAACTCTCAGAAACCCATGATGTGTGTGTGTGTGTGTGTGGGGGGGAGCGCTGTGAGTCAGTGAATTTAGTTTTATGGTTTGGGTAGAACTAAGTCCTTTTTTCACCAAAGGCTCATTAGGGACCAAGACAATAAATGTTGCCTTCCAGGCATGTGAGCTGTGGTGATAAAGTGGTTAAAGCGATTGCCTATAGGGCAGTGTTGTGAATCTACCAACCGATCCTTGCCGAAAGTTCTGCTTCTGTGAAGATTATACTGGAAACTCAATGGGGGCCATTGCAACCCCTATGGGTGCGTTCTCATCTGGCCAATCAAGTCTCTCTGAATCAGAATAAATCCGAGGGCAGTGGGTTGGTTTGGGTCTTTAGGACTTTGGGCATCACCTTTGGAAACCCTTATGAAGGGTGACTCCACTACTGAAAAGAGATGTGCAAAGAAAATGGCCACTGACTGCCTTCTGCCATGAAAACATTGGCTGACTGTCTACTCTTCACTGTGTCATATGTCAGAGATGGTTTTTCTAAATACAATTCCATCTGGATAGTTTTAAAATATATTTAATTTTACTGATTCTACCTTGAAGGCAATGTGGTGAATCAAAATTAATTGCAGGTGATCGATGAAAGTCCAGATTAGGAAAAACAGGTAAATTAGTAGGTGATTATTTAATTTACAAAAGCATTCATCATTATAATCCTTCCAATTGTGAGTTCCCCTCATGCATTAGAAATGATTCAATTAGAAAAATTATGTTTGCGCACCACTCTCAGAAAACAATATATTAGCGATACACAAGGCATCCCTGTAAAACCAACTAGAGTTAAATATTCTTAAGTGGATCACAGGGAGGAAAAGATAAAGGGAGCCTAATTTCTGCCCATTTTCAAATATAGATGCATATGAGAATTATCTGACTTAATTGCTAAAGGGAAAGTGAATTTCCTTTTGCTCCTAGCAAGCAAGAAAGGAAACTTCTTGTCATTTGACACGTCCCTTGCTCTGAAGAAGGCAGCTGCCTGCTAGAAATACCAAATCCTTGCTCTGAACAGCTGATGAATCATTTATTACGACATTGATTTTCTCATTCTTTTTTTCTGGATTGTTTTTCTGGATTGTTTCTGTGTGTGTGTGTGTGTGTGTGTGTGTGTGTGTGTGTGAAAGTTTATCTCCATCAGAACTGGCCACAATTCAAAATCCGACTGAAATGGGTTGGCAACGTAAACAAATACAGATATAAAGTACACTGGGAAAGTCACGTACAACTCACAAAGGAGTAGGAATAGGGGGAGAGAGAGAGAGAGAACATGGAGATTGGTGCAAAGTGTCTTCTAGAAAGACTCCCTCAGAGAATAAGTTCCCCTATACAAAAAGGGGAGAAGACACACAGCTGGGGGTAGGATTTGGCAAAATAACTGCCAGCTTCCTGTGATCTTAGCCTAGTCACTTCAGCATCCAGGCTTCCTCCCCTGTCAACCCAGAGAGCTAGATTAGATGATCTCTCTTTACAGAGACTGGTATAATCCCAAGCAGGCATCTAGGCTACATTGTCTAAAAACCATGCCTCCCCTTCCCTGCCACCCTCATTTTGGGGGAGATTAGCACCTGGGGGACTAGCCAGGTCTCCAGCTCCTCCACATTACCCAGAGAGATTAAAAGCCAGAACATCCAAAGAGGCTTCTAAGCCCTCCCCAGCTGAATGAAGAACAATGACGACCCTTCAGTAACATCATGCAGCAGACACAGGGTAAGTACACTACCTACCTTGTTAGTTCTTCCCGCAGATGTCCGGGGTCCACTGGGAAAAATTTCACCATAAATTTGAAAACAACCTCCTTAGGATCTTAAAACACAACAGCTCCATAAGTTTTATTTAAATTTCCATCACAAAAATTACAGGTCTGTACATGTACACACACACACACTAACTCACATTCACCTTTACTCCTTCCTATGATTCCATCCCACAGGCTTGTCTTTTACATTTCAATTTTTCACATGCAAAAAGTGTTGCTATTTCTCAATGGCGTTGCCTGGTGGATAACAACAGAAAAAGTTCTCCCTCCCTATCCCCTCCCCCTTGGAGTTGGTTTTGGTAAAAAATGTGCCTCCTGTAGGAGCTTACTATGGCCTCTTCTCAGAAGTATTCCATTTAGAAAATGACGTCACTTGCTACAGGGAATTCTTTCTGCATCCCGCCTAAGAAGAGGGTCCAGTTCTAGCTGGGACAGGTAAATAGCATCTGTCTTAAGGATCACAGGAAAGGACCAAGAAACAGGATGGGCTGATGCCTCCGGGTTTCCAAATCTACTTGCAATCACATCTACTTGTATTTGAAATTGATTGGATTTTTCTTTTCCATCAGAGGCAAACGCGTGCATGCATGATTAGCACCAGTTTGTTCAATAAATAATTGCCAAGTGCCTGTTAAGTGCTGATCAGTGTACTGAGCAGACACCGGGAGTACGAAGGCAAGTAAGAGGACATAGTCTGACAGAAGAGAGATAGTAACCCAGACAATTACACGGCAAAGTCAATGCTAAAGATATTCACCGTATATACTCGAGTATCAGCGGAGGTTTTCAGCACATTTTATGCAGTCTTTGTGGTAAAATTAGGTGCCTTAACTGATATTCGGGACATCTTATACTGGAGTATATACTGTAATTGCCTGTAAGCATTGATTCCTGGGAAGACACAGGTGTGTGGGGAGAGGGCAGTTTGGAGGAGTACAAGGATTTAGCACACAGAAACATAATGGCACACAGACTAAGTGTTCAGCTACAAAGTGAAAAGTCAACAATTCAAAACCACTAGAGGCTCCATGGGAGCCAAGACCCGGTGTAAAGCTGACAGCCTACGAAACCTCATGGGAGAGTTCTACTCTGCCCACGGGGTCACTGCAAGTCAGAATTGACTTGGTGGCACGCGGTGGCAACAGTTAAACTGGAATTGACTAGAACCAACAATTGTGTGGCATTCACTTTTACTAAAAAAAGAGCCATTTATCTGAACTTTCAATATAATTGAGCATCCCACACTTTATGTTAAACCTCATACCTGAAATCCATTTTTTCAGCTCAGGAGAGACAAGAAAACAAAATACCACTGACCAGAAGAGTGGGAAAGTAATCATCTCTAAAAGCTTTGTGGATCATGGAAATGAATTTGGATTTCATTCTAAGGACAAGAAGGAGCCACGGAAAGGTTTTAAGCAGGAAAGCAGTGAGGTCGGCTTTGTATATTTAATAGAGCATGAGGGCAGGAGATGGATGGTTGCAGGAGCATGCATTAGGAATCTGGAGACGGTTGATGGGCATGTAACAGCAACAGCCAGGTCTTTGGGAGTCAAGTCACCAACATGGAAAGAGAAGGTGGAAGCAAAGAAAACAGCGAGAGAGGTAGTCCTCTCTTTAAGTTAAGAGGGCATTTCGTGAACTTTCTCTCAAAAGCTGGCATTTGTTAAAAATGCAGGTTGCCGGCTCCCTGCGTAAGGTGCCTGGGTGGTGCAGATAGCGGAATGCTTGGCTGTTAACCAGAAGCAGCATCCACATCGACTTGGCAACTAGTTTGATTTTGAGGCCCAAGAATTTTCACTTTAAGAATAAATCCACATGATCCTAGTATACAGTGACATTTGAGAATGCCTAGCCTAGGTTGCCATGTGCTGGGGGGGGGGGGAATGATTTCATACATAGAGGGTGCTCAAATCTGAACTGAACGGATGATACCCGTGATGGAATAAAGCAAGTCATCATCAGGCAGACGGTAAATGGCACTGTCGATCGGACATCAAGGAGGCAGGAAGGTGTGCCATGCAGAATGAGACGGATTCCCAGAACTGTAGCATGTGGTGAGAGGCAGGGTTCTTCAAAGGTACACAAAGGCCGAGCAACAGGATCTCCTTCAGCTTGGGCAAAATCAAGTTGATTTTTTTTAAATGACTACATTTCCTGGACTTATGAAGGCTTGAAATAATACAGTCAAGCCCTTCTTTCCCGTTAGATTAAGGTGAGGAATCATGTGGCATTGCTGAGGTATTTTCAAGTTGTAGCTGGGAACTAGATTCCTTACATGATTCTCCAGACTTACTTTTTACTTGCTTTGTTATGGGCTTTAGAAGTTCCACCCAAACCTATAATGACATGAATGAACAATTGGTAAAACATGGCATTGCGTGCACACAGCATTTCATTTTATTGCAGTTAACCGAAAAGGTCGACAGGAAATAAGCAAGTAACAGCACCCTTTAGACTTCTCAAACTAGGTGGAAGCAGCAAAATCAGGGATGACGTATCTTCAGCACACTCCCGCTGCCCCTGTGCTTTCCCAGTGTCAGCGTGCATTGTTGATCTACAAACACTTGGCTGATAACATTTGAATCACTGCTCCCCTGCCCCTGTAGGATGACAGAGGTGTCACATACGAACCTCATGAGTTGCCACTGAAGGCATTCGGCTCCACATTTGAATCGTACAGCTTCCGAATGCCAGCCTAGAATTCCTTCTAGAAAGGAACCCAGCTAACAGATAAGACAAGGGAGGAAAAATTGGGAAGCATCTGGAACTGCTAGAGGGGAAAGGAGATTCCTCTGACTCGTCATCAGTCAGATTAATAGTCTTTATTCTGTGGGTGGAGGGTCAGTTTATGGACAGTCAGACTAGAGAGCAGAGATGGCAGTCAAGTCGCAGACTGACAAAACATGGACATGTGTCAGAAGAATTTGTTTGGCATGATTCATAGTAAACAATAGGGAGGGGATATATATCTCATGTAAGACAACCCTTTGCGAAGGCGTACATGTTTTTCCTTTTAGTTGGCGTTTGAGCCTGACATATCTGGCCGCAGATGGCATTTAGAAGCGATGTCGTACACAAAGACCCAGCACGAAACCAACTTACGTTATTTCCAGAATGGCTGCAGAATTCTAATCCAAAATATTCCTTTTCGGCAAGGTTTAAATGGCTGCAACTCAGGTGAAACAGCGCCTTTCCAGAGGACTTTTGCTAAAACGAAATAAAGAGATCATAGGCCAGTTTGCCTTCCGTGGCTGACACAGTTACTGCCATGCGGGAGACAGGGAAGAAGCAAGCAGGATTCGTGGCCAGCAAACACCTCCGTTAAGAACCGTTGAGAAGACGTAAATGCTGTGGAGTGGCCGAGAGAGCTATATGTACCCACCTAGAGACTGTTCCAGAACTCACACAACTAAAGTCAGGGCCAGCGAGTGCATTCACCCTCATGGCAGCCCGATAGGACAGGGCAGAGCTGCCCTTGTGGATTTTCAACACTGTCAGTCTTTCTGGGAGTGGAAAGCCTCATCTTTCTCCGAGGAGCAGCTGGTGATTGCAAATGGCTGATCTTGGGGTGAGTGGCCCAGTGCCTATAACCCACTAGACCCCCGGGGCTCCTGACATTGCTTGAGGGGGGGTCTTTCTGCAAGATACTTATATCCTAAGGGTGAGTCTTACAGGGAACCAAGAATCTGACTTCACAGTGAATAGCTCTGCAAACCTACCCATTTTAGCTGAACTCCAATTGATGCATCCCACAGAGAAGTGGAATGATTCCCCCTAGACTGACAGATGAATCAAGACGCAAATCAGACACTGGCATTTCTCTGGTTAGAATCCTTCTGTGACCCCTCTCAGGCTGGGGAGTCAGAGAGGCCGGGCCTTCCCTGTCAGGGCTCCCCCAGCTTCCTCTCTTGTATTCCCTGCCTGACACGCTCCTCTGCCATAATCGCAGCCTGCTCCTTGTTCCCCACACACGTCAGCGCCTTTCATGCTTCCATGCCTTTGCTCACGGCGTTCCCTCTACACAGACCGCCCTTCCCACCTTTCTTTGGTTCGGCTTCCTCCTACTCAGCTCAGATGGCTTCTCCCCGACAGCTTTCTCGTGTCTCTGTCAGCAGCAGGTTGAGTCAAGGGCAGCACCCCCATTCCCCCGTACCTCCACCGCAATGGCCCACACACCTTGGCTTACCTCGAACAGGGCACGCCTTACCCTGGGCGTCTATCTTCCCCATGGGACAGGAATCCTTCAGAGCAGGGGCCTGGCTTTTTCTTTTGAGGGGGTGTAACTCGGAGTCTGGCACCTGGGGGTAGCTCTTGCATGTGTGCTGAGCCCACACGAACCTAGTACACCTTGAGCAAACTTGATGCGGCAGTTTGGCCCACCCGGCTGTCTATGGCCTGCGGCTGCCTCCGGCCACTGCACAGGCACCCACGAAGGTGTTTGCCCCATAAAGCATCCCCACACACCGTGAGCAGCCAGCAGCGCCCTTCTTAAGCTTCGCTGAACCGCACAGCTTTGAAGGACTCTCTGAAAAGCTTCTTCGCTGCCACTGATCTTCTGCAGCCACCCTTGGCGAGCACCAGGACTGCTGTTTGCAAGGAGGCCGGTGATGGGAAAATTGGGCCCTGGCTGATAGGCACAAAGACACGCTGCTGCCAACTGCTAGTTAAGCCAAGTCACGCAGCGAGGGAAGCCGCACGTGGGGAAGTGGAGCTGGAAATCACCAAGCCATAGAATTATCAGCAACCTTGAGAGGTCAAAGAGTCCATTCACTCGCCCCCACCCGCCCACCCCCCAATCCTCTGCCTCAGCAAAGCTGAACAGATTCCACATCTGGGATTTAATAGCTTCCAGGAAGGCAGCCCACCGCACCCCTTCCCCAGTGGACCTGGAGTAAACTCCAGTCCCGCCCCCTCTCCAGCCCCCATCTGCTCCTGGACGTCTCTGCACAAAACTCCACCAACTCGAAATTCCTGGGGCTAACCAGGGGCCTATTTTTAAATGCAAATAGACGGCCAAGTGTGAAACCTGTCGTATTCCTAGCACCTGGAAAGAAAGCTGCCTTCCCCAGGGAGGGAGTTTTGATGGGATGTGGGAAGTCACCTTGGAGCTTGAGCCCAGGAAAAAGGGATCAGCCCCTGGGCAGGAATGCCAAGGGAATTGAGAGGCACCAAGGGAGAGGCACCCAGTTGTGGAGGAGGAAGGGGGTGTTTATGTGTGCGTGTGTGTTTGGTTTGTTTGCTTATGTGGCAACCTTGCCGAGGGCAAGTGCTGCCACAGACCATTCCAGACGAATGAAATCGCTCCTATTTTTAAAGTCCTCCAGACAAGGAACTGCTATGGAATTTCTATTATAGTTTTTTTTTAATTTTCTAAAGAGAGAGACATTACAGCAATACTTTTTCCAACACAACAGAAACATTTCCTGAGCGCCAAGTTCTATCAGAGACTGCAAGTTTCTCAGCCAACCATTGAAGAAACTCAAGATGTTGCTGCTTCTCCACCCTGCTTAATACTTCTTTTCCACCGGGCCACTTTCCCCACCAATGGGCATGTGGCAGTCATGTACTTTGGTGTCAGTTTCATGATTGGGAATCTGGAGTTAGCCAATGAGATCTCTATGTGGGCATGGCTTTCTCCTGAGAATTCTGGGAAATCCAGCTGCATTTCCCCCTTGGAGGTGAGAGACTCACTCCTCAGTCCCTTGGACAAGACACAAGACTGACTCACTGTAAGAGACCAGCTTCCCAGTGGTTGGTAGTCGCTTAACTGACAAGACAAGGCAGTGTCCGAGGAACTGGAGGAGCAGGAGGAGAAGCCACACGACCTTACCCTGATGGAACTAGACCTCTGAAGATGGAGAAGCCACGTGGAGACCCCTGCCAGCGCTGAGTTGCTTCTACCACCACTGGATACTGCTAATCAACCCTGAACCTGGAAGCAAGTAGTCATGGGGAGACCCCTGCCAGCACAAGGAAGCTTTGCCTGTATGTGCTTCATGAGTTGAAAGGAGACTTTATAGACTGGTATCGGACATAGGGGCTAATGTTAGACTTATGACCTTGGACTGGACTGTGTTGGGATGCTTTCTCAATGTTCCATTGCTCTTGTATATAAACCTTTCCCTTATATCCATATGCGTGTTTATGAATTTGGTTCTCTAGTCTATCCAGATTAACACCTGGCACATCCCACATGTCTGTCCACTTGTTTCTCGTGCCACCAAGGATATGTAACCAGTCCCGTAAGACTTCCAAGCTGGACTCACTTATTGTTCTATTTTGTTAAGCCGCCATTCCACAATTATAATAACTTCTTATTTCCCACCACTGTGTGCATGCTGTCAACTGGTCTAGAAGCCCCTCAGGCATTCTTGCATTTGGGGATCAGGTGCTTATAGGACTCAGGTCTCCACCCCTGCCTCCCAGTCCCAGAGAGGCAGTTTCTTTCTGCCTCTCACATGTATGTTAGACCTGGCCGACCAGTCATGTTGACTGCATTGCATAATACGTAAAAAATGTGGTTCTCTCCAAACTTGCAGACTTTAATTTTTCTATCATTATAATCTAATTCCTCGATGTTTGTATTATGATTATCTTTTTCATAATATCTCCTTATTATGTGCCATCTACTCCTCTTTTCCCTTTTCAGGACTTCTGATTATCTTTATAATTCCTGTCATCTTGTATAAGCAGACACTTTCTTTTACCTTTTTTTAAAAAAATCATTTTATTGGGGGCTCTTACAGCTCTTGTCACCATCCATAACACCACTGTGTTAAGCACATTTGTACATATGTGCCATCATCATTTTCAAAACATTTTCTTTCTACTTGAGCCCTTGGTATCAGCTCATTCCCCCCTCCACCAGTCTCCCTCCATCATGAACCCTTGATAATTTATAAATTATTATTATTTTCATGTCATACCCCCTGATATCTCCCTTCACCTACCTATCTGTTATAACCCCCTGCCAATCATTTTGATTGATTTTCCCCTCCCTCCCTTCCCCTTATCCTCCTGGTATTCCTCCTCTCATTATGGGTCCCATTCCCAAGGGGTTAATGTTTGGATCCCCTCTGTTGAGAGCTCTTATCTGTACTAGTGCACACCCTCTGATCTAGCTGGATTTTTAAGGTAGAATTGGGGGTCATGATAAAGTGTGGGAGGGAAGCCTTAAAGAACTAGAGGAAAGTTGTATGTTCCATCCATGCTATACTGCAACTGACTGACTTGTCTCTTTCTTGTGACCCATCTGTGAGGAAATGTCCAATAGTCTACAGATGGGATTTGAGCCTCTACTCCATACTCCACTTCATTCACAATGATATGACTTTTAGTTTTGGTCTTTGATGCCTTATATAAGATCCCATCGATACCTCATGATCACATAGGCTGGTGTGCTTCTTCCCTGTGGAATTTGTTACTTCTCAGCTAGATGGTTGCTTGTTTATCTCCAAGCCTTTAAGACTCCAGATGCTATCTTATTATAGCTAGGCACCATCAGCTTTCTTCACCACATTTGCTTATGCACTCATTTTGTCTGCAGCGATTGTGTCAGGAAGGTGACCATCACAAAATGCTAGATTATTAGAATGAAGTGTTCTTGTGTTGCAGGAGTACTTGAGTGGAGGCCTAATGAAATAGGCACTTTCAAAGTTTTAATCAAACTCCTTGTTGTTGGACACTATTTAATCAACTGGTTAATGTTAACTCTAACCTATCCCTATTTATGTCATTGAACTCATAGGGATTCTGTATACAAGGTAGGGTAGTCTGCCCCGAAAGTCAGTGCATTCAACTGTTGTGATCAATAGGGGTATTTGCTTTGTTTTTAATTTAGATTACCCAGTCTTTTTTCCGAGTTGGATTTAATCTGGAAGCACCCCTGAAACCTATTCAGCATAAAGCAACACACAAGGTGGTTTTGAACTGTTGACCTTGTGCTGAGCAGTCCAATACTTAACCCACAGTGTCACCAAGGTTCTTTGTCAGATTCTTTCTTTTTTTAAGTGTTTTTACCACCAATCCTCCTACCCAAGGAAAGAACCAACTCCCCCCTGAACCCTAGCTTTCCCTCACCTCCTCCTTTGGATTACAATACCACCATGTCTGTTGTATTATTATTTATTACTTCTCTAAACAAGTCTGTCTGAACCTGTATCTATAATATGTAATTTACAAACTGGACTACTGGGCACCAATTTTGAGGTGCTCCAAACTCATCTGCTCATGGAATCAATACCTAAGATGGTCAGTTTTAAAAACCAACCTACCAAATCTTGATATTCCTAGGGTTGTTACATATCCATTTGTTTGAAGCAACCTGGATTTTATCTGGCTCTACCCATTTACCAACAGTATGAATTAGGGTTGGTCATTGAACTCACAGACTGACCTGCCTGTCCATGTACCTGGAAATAGAAAACCATTTGTTTGAATAGCTGGCATCAGGCACAGTGCCTGGCAAAGAGTGGCTAGTCACCACGTGCTTATTGACTCCTAATCATTAGTACGATATTCCTCTCCAGGTAGTCAGTCACTATGTGACCTTGGGCACATTACCAAATCTTTCTGAGTCTCAGTTCCCTTATTTGAAAAGTGGAGGCAATTATGATATTACCTCACAGGGCTGGAGTGAATATTAAACAAGAGCTTCCCAACAAGAACTCAGTATAGAAGTCAACCACATCAGAAATCTCAAGAAATGCGAGGACAAATGAATGCATAGCAACATCTGAAAGGACCCACTCCAAAGTGTTATATTGGTGGGGATAAGTTAAGCACAATGGGAGGGTGTTCAACTTCTGATTTTGTACACATCTGGAGGGTTTGTATTTTGCTCCTTTTTGAAAGTAAGCAAGAACGGCAGAAACTCTGTTAGCTCAACAGTGTCTAGAAAAGGTTCTCTAAGCCTTCTGTAGCTAAAATAATGGCAGACGCCCATGTGAGGATATAAATCTCTAGTACAATTGTGCCCATTGACACCCACCCACTCATTGAGTTCCATGTTTACTCAGAATTACTTTTCTGGACATATTTTGACCCATCTGCTTGTAGTAATTACTTCATTGAAGTACAAAGGACTCTCAGAAGAATTAGGCACTAAGCACAAGAATTCCCTCTCTCTGAAAACTAAGTGGAATGTTGTGTAAAGACTCAGTCAGGAGAACCACCCCCAAATTTACTGTTCAATCTGCTTGGCCTGTGATAGTCAAACATTTGGAGAGAAAAGAAATGAAAGTAGGAAGTCATCTATACTGTCATTGCTTTGTAGGTGGCTACATTCTTGTTTCACATTAAATAAGCGATACAGCATTATGGCTGTGGCTTATTGGGGAGAGGGTTAGAGAGAGCACTAGTCAGAACTCCATACTCAAAGAAAAGACCTGGATCTAAGGATGTCTATGTAAATATAAATGTGCATGTTTTAAGGGAAAATGAAAGTGTAAGGTGGTTTGTATGGTAGTGTATATGCACGCATGCATATGATCAATTTTATTGCTAGTCTAGCAAATTTATCAATCAATTGACCAAGTGCCACAGCAGATAAAAGAGATTCTGATGTATTCATGTCTTGATTATGCAGTTTAAAATGCAAATTATCCAACTAAAGTTTCCAAAAAGTAACATGCAAATTATCCAACTAAAGTTTCCAAAAAGTATAGACTAGAACAAAAATAGTGTATGTTGACAGTAGCAACACATCAGACATAGGAACACATTTACAGTGTAATGTCTTCTGAAGAGCCTTAATGATGCACTCATTGCTGGTCTCCCATGCTGCCCTCAGCTTTCAAAGTGGTTCTCATTCTCTTTGTAGGAAATTGTTCCTGAATTTACAGATGATAATTACTCATTATCCTGACTTTATAGTCATGTCTCATTTTTTTAAAAAACCTCACAATATGGCCTAAATTGATAAATTGCTTTAGTTACCAAATTTGCTTTTTATAATGTTTGACTCTTTATAAACAGAAAATTCACTCTGAAATAATGAAGATTCGTGAGGTATTTGGAAAAGAATGTGCCTAATTACAAACAGCGAAAAAGGAGACCCAAGGATGTGCTAAGCACCTGCAATCAATATGAGGTGGCAGCATAGCTTGGCAGTTAAGAAAGGGGGCTCTGGAGTCAGACACACCTGACTCTAGTTCTTGTACCTCCACTTGAAGGATGATTGAGGATGTCTATCCGTCCCGCTGGGTGTTTTTGCTGCCGCTGCTGTCATGCTTAACAGCTAACTTATCCCGGGCCCGCAGTGAATTTGTTCATAGTTGGGAGTTTTTTTTTTTAAACTATAGTCCGGCCCTCCAACAGCCTGAGCGACGATGAACTGGCCCCCTGTTTAAAAAGTTTGAGGACCCCCGGCACTAGTCAGTCTTCTTGAACCTCGGTTTCCAAAAGTGTTAAAAATGGATAGAACAAAGGCAGACTCTATAGATCCCGTGATTCCACTTATGTGAGATTTCTGGAATAGGCAAATCCATAAAGACAGAAATGTGATTTGTGACCATCAGAGGTGGGAAAGAGGGAAAGAATGAGGAATAGCTATCAGTACAGGGCTTCTTTTGGAGTGCTGTAATGTTTGGGAATTAGATCATTGTACTTAATACCACTGACTTAGTCACTTTCAACTGATTAATTTTATGTGGATACTATTTTATCAGTGAGACTATAGTAATGTGCATCTAGTTAGAATATCCATGTAGTTTGCATAGTGTCTAGGGAATAGGAAGAGCTCAGTGAATATTGACTATTTATCCAGTGACCATATAACTAGCTTATTGCCAAACTACGGCACTGTCACTCAATGATAGGAGGCACCACCAATGATTAGGTCATCACTGCAGGTATAAACTAGAACTGTCCTGGATAAATCTGAATCCCTGGTTAGCTAGCTATAAGAATTCATATCACCCAAAGAGTCTGCTCTGACACAGGCAGTACTTATTTGAATATTCAAATTTTAGTGTCCCTGGGTGGTGTAAAGGGTTTATGCATATGGCTGCTAACAGACCGGTAGGACATTCAAGTCCACTAAAATGCTTCCTGAAAGAAGGGGAGGAGGACAAAACAAGCTAGAGCTCAGGGAGAAGAGCAGGTCTACTCAGAACACAAGGAAGAAAACTGATCGGGGAGGAGAAAGAGAGAGTGGACCGCATGCTGGTCCACCAAGCCCCAAGGATGATATTCATGCTCAGAGCAGTCAATGCACAGAGAGGACCATAGGGCTGACCCCACCACAAAACACAACGTCCCTCCCTGACCCATAGCGTCATGGGAGACAACCCTGGACGCACCATGCAGGAATTATGCCCAATCTGACCCCCATACCTGGGCAAAACGCTAAGGGCATACAACAGAGCAGGAAGGGGAGCAAATCAATGAAGTCCCCAGGGAATACTAAAACTAGACTTTGAGGCAGGACTTGGCATCTCATCAGATTTAATCAGGAAACATTCATGAAAATCATTAGACAAGGGCTGGGCCCCGGTGGCATAGTGGTTGAGTGCGGGACTGCGGCCCATTGACTTGGTGGTTCAAATCCAGCAGCAGCTCTCCAGGAGCAAGGCTGGGTAGCTTCCACGACCACCAGACGGCAGTGATGCCCCCCAAAAAATCAATAGACAGACCTGGAACTATTTATAGGCTTCTCTCTCTCTCTCTCGCTTTTTTTTTTCATGTCTATCTCTATAGGCAGGATAAATAATCCCGAGAAGAAAACAACAGGACTGATGTTTCCTGGGTAACATGGGAGACGGGAAGGTGGGGGAAAGGATGGGGGGGGGGAATCCAAAAAACCCAGGGACAAGGGAACAACAAGAGATCTAAAATTGATGGCAAGGAGAGTGGGGCTTGATCAAGTGCAATATAACCGAGAGGAATTACTGAAAAGTGAATAAAAGTTCAACATTATAGTAGGCCAAGATCAAAGTAAAAGGAAATAACTAGGTGGCAAAGGGCATATATAGGGATATAAATACAGGTACATACATATGTTAATACACTTATATATAAAACCATAATGATATAGGTCTATGCACATATATTTATATGTTAAGTATTAGGGTAGAAGATGGACATTGGGCCTCAAGACATTTCATCCCTGAACACAAGAACACTTTGTTCTAATAACCTGGCATTCTGTGATGCTCACTTTCTCCACAAGATTGCTGAAAACAAAATGGATACACAAGCAAATGTGGTGAAGAAAGCTGACACTGCCTGGCCATCAAAAGATATAGCATCTAGGATCTTAAAGGTTTGAATATTAAAAAGCAGCTCTCTAGCTGGGAAGCAACAAATTCCACATGTAAGATGCATACCAGCCAGTGTGATCATGTGGTGTTGATGGGATCAGATACCAGGCGTCAGAAGACACAGAACAAAAAATCATATCAAGTCCCCAAAGCTCATATCTAGAAAATTGGACATCCACTCACAGAAGAGTCACAAGGAAGCGACGAGCTAACCAGGGTGTAGTATATCACCGATGAAACATATAACGTTCCTCTAGTTTTTTAATGCTCCTCCCCACTATCATGACATCAACTCTACCTTACAGTTCCAGCTAGACTGGAGCATGTACACTGGTATAGATAAGAGCTCTCCACATAGAGAATTCACTACAGATAAACGCCTCAGAACCTATAATGTGAGTAGGGATACCATGAGAGTAGGAGGATGGTGGGGGGGAGAGGGGGAACTGATCACAATGATTGATGTATAACACCCCCCTCCTGGGGTGACAAACAATAGAAACATGGATTAAGGGAGGCAGCAAACAGTGTAAGATATGACAATAAAATAATTTATAAATTATCAAGAGTTCATGTGGGTGGTAGGGTGGGGAAGGGAGGAAAAGCAATGAAGAACTGATACAAAGGGCTCAAGAAGAAAGAAAATTTTTTGAAAGAATGATGGCAACATATGTATAAATGTGCTTGAAACAATGGTTGTATGAATTGTCATAAGAACTGTAAGAGCCCCCAATAAAATGATTTAAAGAGAGAGAGAGAGAATAAGAACAAAAATCTTATTTGGAGTCATTCTCTCTCCTCTGACACCTGTGGTTTGGTTGATTCAAGTTCTGGAACATTAAAGACCACACTCATACCTGTGATTCTCATAGAACCTAGTGCAAGCTGGTCATCCCACCAGTGACAAGAGAATGAGTTGGTTTTTCAGTCCTGTCAACCCTTTGCTTCCACAGAGTTTGTAGGCAAGAGTCCTATAGCCACAGAAAAAGACAAGGGCAGACACTGTTTCTCTGTTCATTCTTCTTAAGATAACTTTAAAAAAGATTGCATCCCTCAGATCTCCTCTCCATTTTTTAAGCTTTCTTTAATCTCTTGAATTCCCCACCCTGGTTGCATTGTCCAATTTCTCTGTTGTAGATTACAGATTATAGATACAAGTTCTCCATGTACTTTTTCCCCTTTTAAAAAAATGCACTGTAGTTGTTGATGATGATGCTTTACACAGCAGACCCAATTGAACACCTTCTATGTGTGCAACACATTTACAATGATTACATTCTTCAAGTTGCACAACCGTCCTTACCCTTTCCAAATTGTTCCTCCCTGCTAATCTGCTAACATAAACTGACTGTCCCCGAAATTTCCTAATGTACTCCTGTAGATAGTCAGTCCCATAGGCTGGTGCTAGGTGCCTTTGAGTCTGTTTTAACTCATAAGGAGCCCACATACAACAGAATGAGACACCATCCTACACTGTCCTCACAATGTTCCTATGTTGTTTGAGCCTATTTTGGATCTCATTGTTATAGCCACTTAATCCATAGGTCTTAAAACAGACCTACCTTTGTCTTTTATATGCATACCTTTATCCATATGGGACCCTTTCCACTTTCCCTTCTGTTTAACGTATTATTGAATCCTTGTTCTGTGCCAATGACTTTCCTAGCCTTATGGGATGTAGGGATAAAAAGACACAAGCATTACTACCATGAAATATGCCATCTGGCAGGTATATCCATGAATGATCACAGTTGTTTGGGATAAGTGCCATTATGCGGCACATACGCAGAGTGTAAACTGAGATGACATTTAATGTACACCTAACCCAGGATAAACGGCAAGAGGTTTCCTAAAGGAGGGGACACATGAAGCAAGAGTTTGAAGTGAGACTGGCGAAGGGACTCAAAGGGAGAAGGTCGGTGAAAGCAAAGGAGAGGTCGACTGAAGCCCTCTTCACCATAGCCAAAAGGTAGACTCAAGGCAAGTGCTCATCAACTGACAAAGAAAGAAAATATAGTACCTTCATACCATACAGTGCTTCCTGCCTACTACATGCAACCACCTGGATGAACATGGAAAATATTAAGGGGAATGGAAAAGCTCAGACACAAAAGGACAAACACTGTATGACACACTGCTTTGAAATATCTAGAATAGATCAAAGTGACCCATTTAGCTCACTTGACTGCTAATTGAAAACTGAAGGTAAAGGTTGACTTGAAAGGAAGGCCCGGTGATCGACTTCTGCAGTCACCCATGGAAAACGCTCCTGAGGGCGGTTTCACTGTGACACGGATGGGGCGTGGGTCAGACTCTTCTTGACAGTAATTAGTTGAACAGAGACCAATGGTCTAAAAATAGACCGATGAATAGAGGCCAAAGAGTACTATTGGTTACCCAGCTCCTGGGAAGGGGGAGGGGGCGGAGTGGCAGAGTCTCCATGCCATTGGAATAGAATTGGTACCTTTGCATTGTGTTGCTAGAGAATATTGAAAACACCACGGGTTGTTCAAAGGTCTAACCGATCTGCCTTGGAAGATGTACGCCAGAGTATCCCTGTCGAAACAAGGATGGCGAGACTTCGCCTCATGCACTTTGAATATGCTGTAAGGAGAGAGCAGTCCCTGGCGAAGGAAACCATGCTTGAGAGAGCAGAGGGGCAGTAACACATAGGCAGGCCCTCAAGGAACTGGACAGACACAGTGGCTACCACAATGAGCTCAAGCATGGGAACAACGGTGCGGATGGAGCGGAGCTGAAGAGTGCTTTGCTCTGTTGTGCTTGGGTCGCTATGGGTCAGAACCGCCTTGATGCCACCTAACCACAACAACAAAGGAGGGGGGAGGGAAGGGTATTGCTTACGGGCACTAAGTTTCTGCTCAGGATGATGAAAAACTTGCTAAAGGGTGTGAACAATGAAAACTGCAAATAGTGTGGTGTGACCGCAGGAGAGAGGGAACTTTTTTGTTGTTGTTATTGTTTGTTTGTTTGTTTGTTTTGGGCATCACTGCCTCTGGTGGTCGTGGGCGCTACCCTGTGCCACTCCTGAGAGCTGCCGCTGGATTTGAACAGCCAAGCAAGCGGGCTGCAGTTTCGCACTCAACCACTTACGCCACCGGGGCTCAGCCCAAAGGAACTTTATAGAATGGCTGGAAAAACAGACAACAACCTTGACAGGAAAGACTGCCAGGATCTTATGAGGCTACATGCAGCTGAAGGGAGATGGGGGTAGAGAGGGCTGACAGATTTTAAGCCAGGGCTCGCCATGGTCCAAGTTGTGTTGTGCAAACTCCATCCTGGCAGTCCTGAGAGAGCTTCCCAAACTGCAATGCACATATGACTCACCTGGAGCTCAGGTCCAAAGCTAGACTGAAGTACCCTAGGGTTGGGGTGGGACCTGAGATTCTGCATTTCTAAAAAGCTCCCCCAGGGACTGTGCCACTGAAGGAGGATGCCCAGGCTGGGTGGAGCAGGGGAGCAGCAGTTGGGGTGGCTGCATTCATTCAAATGGAAGAAGTAAGGCAGTGGCCCGGAGACTAGACAGAGAGGCGATGGGAGGCTTGTCTGCAGGATGGGTGCCCTTGGGCTTGAGCTCTCATTGAGTGTGAGAGGTCAGGAAGCCCTGGCACTGACCGCTGGCCTTAGTGCAGTGATTCCCTGCCTTCCTCATGCCGCGCCCCTTTCAGACAGTTCCTGATGCGGTAGTGACCCCCCAAGCATACAATTATTTTCAGTGTTACTTCATCACTGTCATTTTGCTACTGTGATGAATCAGGCAATCCGTGTGAAAGGGTGGTTCCACCCCCAAAGGGGTCATGCCCTAAAGATTGAGAAGCGCTGTCTTAGAGCTTTCCTTGCTGCCCTTGAGGCCTTGCTGCCACAGCAAGAGTTGGCAAGCACCACGCTGAGCAGTGTCCGTTGTATGGACTTCCTTGACGCATCCTCTTTTCCTTTGTTGAAGATCATTGTATTGGGGACTCTTAGAACAGTTCATACATCCATTGTATTAAGCACCTTTATACATAGCTTGCTATCATCCTTTTCTAAGCATGCATGTTCTATTGGAGCCCCTGCTATTATTTCCTCTTTTTTCTCTCCCTCCCCGCCCTTCCACTCGTGACACCTTGATAGATTATAAATTATTATTATTTTCGTATCTTACAATGACCCCTGTCTCCCTTTCCCCCACGGTTTCTACTCTTCACCCCCCCTGAGGTGTTATGCATTGATCACTACGATCAGTTCCCCCCCCTTCTCCCCTCCCACTTCCCTCTCCCCTCCTGGTAGCACTGCTCCTATTTCTGTCCCTGTGGGGTTTATGTGATCTGGATACTGTGTGTCTTGGAGCTCTTATCTGTACCTATGCACATGCTACTGGCTAGCCTGAACTGAAAGGCAGGACTGAGGTCATGATAGTGGGGGATGAGGAAGCCTCAAAGAGCCAGAGGAATCATGTGTGTCTCACCGGTGCCCTGGTGGGTTCATCCCGTCCTGGCGACCCCTCTGTGAGGGGAAAGGCACCCTCTTTTCTCATCCTCCACATTCCTTTCCTTACTAGTGGGCCCCCAGAGCACACATACAGCAAACAGTGCCCCAAATAGCATGCTGCTTTCTCCCACCCTACCCCTTGTGAGTACCCCTACTCCTCCTATCTATAAGGAGCAATAGGCATGAACCCCTCGGCAGGCAAGCTCTGCAATCACCCACAGGCAACACACCGAGTCTCTGGATTCTCTGTGGAGTCAACCATGGAACTCCCCCTTTTAAGGGCTATTTCACTTTTAAAGACAAAATGCAAATACAATCCTGAGAATTGGTGATGGTTGCACGACACCATTCATGTAATGAGTGCCACTCACTCTACACAGGAGAAACCCTGGGGGCATACTGGATTGCACGCTGGTTTCCTAATGATAAGCTGAGCGGTTTGAAACCGCCAGATGTCCCATGGGGCGGGGAATGAAGCTTTCTACTCCCATAGAGTGTTACAGTCCCCCTAGGCTTGCTGTGGATCAGAATCAACTCCATGGCAGTGAAGTCTAGGTTGAATCCCCACTCACGGAAAACACTGAATTGACAAATGTTAACATGAGGGGTACCACCCCCCAAAACAAATTCCCCCCAAAAGAGTTGTATTTAGTTTTTTTTTTTTTTTACAAAACAACCTTATCACCTTAAAAATACTCTCCCTTACATTTCATGCATTTGTCCAAACTGTGATTCCAGTTTTGGAAACATTTTTTTCAGACTCTGCATGGATGACAGCATCTTCCTCGTTTTTTAGTTCACCTCTTCTATGTCATCAAGTCACTGTCCTTTTGTGTCCCTCTTCATTTGCAGAACCAATAAGAAGTCTCAAAGAGCAAAGTCAGGTGAGGTAGGTGCGTGGGGCAAGAGAGGCATGCTGTTTTTTGCCAAACACTGACACACTATGATGGTTGTGTTGTAAGCAAGGGCATTGTCCCATCTGCCATAATTAAACCTTTTTGCCTCAAAGTGCTACACAATCTTTTCAGAACCTCGAAATAGAAAGCTTGATTGACAGTCTGACTTGGTGGAGTAAACTCCAAATGCAGTATCCCCTTCACATTAAAGAAAACAGGCATCATTTTTAGGGTGTGTGTGTGTGTGTGTGTGTGTGTTGACAACAACAAGATGTAAATATCCTGGTATTGCCAAGACTTTGGGGAGAGGCACAATCTTAGGCATGTTCCAAGAACATCAGATGCAAATGGTTTTCAAAAACAGAAGCTGAGCATAACTTGAAAGGTTGTACTGACAAAACCACTCAGGGAACTAGGAAAAGCATGCTCTTTCAGGACAGAAGAAAGTCATGAGCCAAGTTGCACCTCTCCTGGGGCTCCCCTCCTGGTGAAACACAACCTGCTTAGAATGGCGAGCAGCTAATTATCAAGTACCAGCAGCTCTTCCCCATACAGAGCCCCCTCTGCAGGCAGGTGAGTCTTTAAGCATCTGGAGTAGAGAAAGAGCAGTTAGGCACCGCAAAGAACGATGCCTAAGTGGCAAGTCAACAGAGGCCCTGTTCCCCAGAGCCCAGGGGCCTCATCAATAAACACGGAAGGGAACAGTTCAGCCGGGTCCTTGAAAATTCCTGGTGAGGTTTGACGAGAGAACAAGTTCACACCAAAATCAGACAGGTTATTTTCTTTTGTTTCTGAAGACACACAGCAGTGCATACTGCTACCCAGGTGAGCTAGAGGGCTTAAAGCTCATTATTAATGACTTAGAATGTTTTCTGACCTGTGGGGCTGTCCTAGAGAGAGATTCTGGGAGAATGGCACACAGCCTAATCGCCCTCCCTTCTGTTGGTGATCCCAATGAGGAGTCAGGACAAGAAATCTGGAATTCGGAAAGCTAATCTAGAGGCACCTCAAGGAGCTCGACTGCCACAGTGGCTGCAAGAGAGGGTGCAACAGAAGCGCGAGTGTGAGGCTGGCGCAGCAGCGTGACGCGCCGTTGTCCACCAGGTCACTCTGAGCCAGAAGGGCCTCAATAGCACCGAACAGCAACATAGCTTCTTGAAAGCTATGCCACCATTATTTCAAATCCCATCCGGGTAACTCGTGGTGGACACACTTTGTTCCAACAAAACCACAAGAGGACACGGCTGTCTGCGAACTTCGGAAAGCCTGCCAATGAGCTGGGCAGTTTGTATCTACACATTCTTTCCTGGAGGAGCTGGAGAGAGTCGAAGGCTCCCACATATCAGAGGTACCCTTCATGCTAAGAAGGAAAGGGAGAAAGAACCAAGATTACCACCCTAATAGCAATCTTGCCCCCACTCCTGAGAGGCTGAAATTACCGTGCCTATATTGGAAAGACTGCTGAAAAGTGACAGTGTAATAATAGCATTCTCAAGAAAGTGCTCCGGAGTCTTGTTGAAATTACTAGCTACTCTGGGTAATTAAAACAATTATAATTGTTTGTTTCCACGTAATGCTTTAGCACTAAATCCATGTGGTATGCATGATGCAAACAGCCAGATTCCAAATGGTGGCCGGGATTTGCTTTTAAACTTATGAGCTAGCAGAGCCTCATTTTTTACAAGTGGACAGATTTAGATCCAGAGCAGTAAAGACATTTTCCTAAGCCCTTTAAACGAGTTAATAGCAGACCTGAAATTGGAATTCTGATCTGCTGGACTCCAGGACCAGGCTCATTTCATTACATTGAGCTGTCCCTCCACGAAAAAGGAAAACTAAATTTAGGTACCAGGAAGACACTAAAGGAAGAGATAGAGAAAGACCCAAAACTTCTTCCTTGGATTCACACTTTTCTTTCACACTCACCCCATTTTCCCCTAATTTTGTCATCTTTCCTCGCCTTTAAGAGGTAGCATTCTCTCGTTTTGTTCTCCTTCCGCTTCTTCCTTGCTTGCAGGTCGGTCCTGCTGCTTCCTTCCTACCATCAGCCCTGCTCCATTTAAAAAGATGACTCGCGAGTCTTCCACCAGTGTGATTGCAGGACACTGGAAGTCACTGTCCCGACAGGTTGTGAGTTTCACAGAAACACCATAAGAAACCAAGTCTTCAAAAAATAGCTACTTAATTAAGAGACTATGTGACACACATGTTACCATTATTGTGGAGCATAAGTGTGGATGGAGAGAAAATCTTTTGGATGATACTCAAGACATTAATCCAAGCCAAATGGAATGGGGAGATCTAAGGGGAGCTGAGGAAATCATAAGAAAGTGGTATTTTAAACAAATCTACAAAGGTGCTTGACAAAATGGATGGATGTATGGACTGTGATAAGAGTTGTACGAGCCCCCAATTAAAATAAATTTTAAAAGAAAGTGGTGTTTAAATATATTGGGTATATATCAAAAGGTGAGCCTCTGGGTGCTGGATTACATATGATTCTTACTTTCATTTGTTGCCTACTACAATTCTCGTTTTTCTGTAATGCGCTTCCATTGACCCATATTTTAAAGCTGGATATAAGAGTTTTAAAACTTGAATAAGCATGTCAGGTTTTTCTAACCAAGTAGCAAAATATACGGTCACTCAAACGAATCTGGCTGTCATTAAGTGTCTCATTCTCTTGCCCATTCACACCCTCCTTCTAGCCAGGTGTGCTTGTTTATCAATGCCTGTGTACTAAGGGACGAATCTTGCCATAAGGCAGAAAGTCTATCAGTCCCAGCCTCTCAGGAATGCCTTGTGTTCTTGCAAAATTCCCCCCTGCAGTAGTCAACCAGGACCTTGCATTTTATTATTATCTCTCTGCCAATACAACTGCTTGAGTGCCTGACCCTTTTCCACCGGAAACCTTCATTTGAGTTCCTGTGCTTGGACACTGGCTTGCACCTACAATGACAGCCCTTCAGGCTCTAACTCTGCTCTCATCTTGACTGACCCCTGTGCATGGTGTGCACACAGCTGGTGCTTCGTGGAATTGTAGAATCTATGACTCCCTGGTGTAACTTCATTCCTGGATCCACTGGCAAATGTCTGCTCTGTTCCTCGTAGCCTAGCTTTGAAATCCTGAATGCTTCGTGCACCTTGGGGTGGGAGCCCTAGACTATCTAGCTGAAAGGGCAGGAAGGACATTTTTTTCTTCAGTCCAATGTCATCTGAGACTGGCCCCAGGTTTGGAGACCTTTGACCTCCCTCTTGCAAGTCTAGTTTCATATGCTAAATCTATCATTAAGGTATGTAACATAACTTAAAACACATTGTCTGAGACTCTTTAATTATATCCAGGTATAAGTACAGACAAGTTGAAAAGTCTTCATTTGTGTATTTATTTTAAATACCACACATTTAGAATTCTAATGTACAAAAAAAAAAGAAAGAGGAAAAAGGTTTTAAGTTGTAAAATAGAAGATTTTGAGTGTGGTGGATTTTACTGTGCTCTCCCTGATTACGTATCAATTTGGATAGGCTATGATTCTCGGTATTATGTAATAATCCTCCATTTGTGATCTGATGTAATTACCCTGTGCGTTTAAGCCCTAACCTTTATGATGTTAAGGGGACAATAGTAGGGGTAGTTTGCTAATGAGACAAGGTACAATTGGCATGGATAGTTGGTTTCCTACGTCAATATCTTTTGAGATGTAAAAGAGATTCAATAGCCAGAAGAGATCTGAGGGACTACCATTACTATCCATTACTACCAAGAAAGAAGAATCAGAAATGGAGCATATCCTTTGGACCCAAAGTGCCTGTGCTGATAACTTCCTAGATCCAGAAGAATTTTGATGCCAAGACATATGAAAATCTGTAAGGGGTGCTAAAATTAGATCAAAAATAGATCACAGACTCTGAGAGGAGACAAGTATTTTACTTGAGAATCAAGAGAGTGAGAAAGCCTTCCTCCCAAAAAGAGTGGTGCTCTGATTTTGGATTTCTGGCCTCCGAGACAGTGAGACAATAAAATTGTGTTCGTTATAGTCATCCATTTGTGGGAAGGCAAGAAGAGTGGATGTCAAGGGATTCAAGAAAGTAGAAAATGTTTCAAAACTGATTGTGGAAGAAATTGTGCAATGCTTCTGAACATAAATGAACTATGGAATAATTTAATAGCGAACCCAAAGGTCAGAGCTCAAGATCACCAGGACAGAATGATCAGGCCATCAACTGCTATGTACCCCACAGTCCAGGAAACCCTATGCGGCAGTCTGAAGGTGTCCTACAAAGTTGCTATAATATTGCTAGGTGTCAGAATCAACTCAAGCACACATGGCAACCTTTCCTTGATCATCCCAATGGGATAGCACTTACAAAACCAGGTTTGACATATAGTCAACGGTCCTATAATATGTATCAGTTACTCTCATGCCCATTCAATTTGCAAAGGAATTAAGCAATCATGAGGGCTAATGGAAAATGAAGTTGCTCTTGGGAGACATGGGGCCTAAAAACCTTCTCAAAGCACATGCTGTGTGTATGATGAGCATCTTGAAAAGGCAAGCCCTGTCCTTTTAGGAAGAGTCCCTTATTCTGGTTGCCTATGGAAGCACTGAGCCTCATCTAGCCAGCTTTCTTCTTCTTCTTGAAAAAAAAAATCTCTGTTACTGGCTGTTTCTTTTTCTCTTACTCCCAAACCCCACATCTTCACATTTGGAAATCGGGGTGGTGGGGGGAGAAAGTGGACCAGAAGAGCCAGAAGTAAAGTGCTCATCATCTCACCCATCAAGAGACCATCCAAGGACCTTGTTATTGTTGGTTCTGCTACTGCTGCTGCTGTGACGTCAGCTCGGCTAAATGGAGACCTGACAGATGAACCTAGAAGAATGGAATGTTATCCAGTCCTGTGCCATCATCTTGATCATTGGCTTACTCAAGTTTATTGTTGTGGCTGTTGTGTGATGTCTTTCCAAAGAGGGGATGCACCTTCTAGGCCCATATGAGCCACTGTGCTGCAGGGATGGTTGGGGCTTTCCTTGCCAACTTTCCGGAAGTAGCTTCCCACACCTTTCCTCCTAGGTTCAATATAGTAGTTCTGTTGAAACCTGTCCACCACGGGTGACCCTGCTGGCCTGTAAAATACCAGTTGACAGAGCTTCCCAGCGACTAGCATAATAGCAATAGGCAAATCCTCGCACTATGAGAAGCTGACAGGTAAATGGCGTCAGTGCTATGTACCTACCCATACGTTTCTGGTTCTTTTACTGTGAGCTCCTGGACACTGAGGATTATTCTTATTCATCTTTGCATCCCCAATCCCTGGACACAGAGAGGGCGCATCAAGTGTGTTCAAATGAGAGATGAAGGAAGGAAGGTGCCTGATAACACTTAGTCTGTACACATGTTAACCCACAATTGCTCGCAGTCATGTCAGTGGAAATTCCTGGAACACAGGTCAGGAAATGGTGTCTGAGAACATCAAAAGGCAATTGACAGTGACTTTGTGACAGGTCTCGGGCAATCATTCAGAATGTTCCCAGTGTGGCATTCTGGACTTCAGTCCATTGGAAGGTGAATTTCACCATGACAGAGTGAACCCCAGAGGACAAAGAACCTCTTGTCTCAAACAGTGCAGTCCTACAGGGTAGAGGTGAGATGATGCGGGGAGGTGAGGAGGTTTGCTGCAGTTCTTTCAGACTCTGGTGTCAGCTTCCCCAGATGGACCACTCCTCGCAGAACTCCCACCATGGAAGCAGAAGAGAAAGAGGGAGGGAGGGCCGAGGAATGTGTAGAGGGCTGCAGATGGACTATGCGGTGAATCATTGTGGCTTTGTCACAGAAGCTGGGTTTAGAACCTGGCAAGTTATACATCAACTATTTCCACAGCCCCCAGAAGCAGTACCCAGCCCCCCTCAAACGCCTGGCTCCCTTCATTCTTGCTTCATTTTGCATGTCTTCCCTGTTCTTCCCTGAGGTGCCCTACCCAAGCCCCTCATCGGTCATATCTGCAGTGCCTCTTGGGGTGCAGATGAACTGTGAAGGGTGGTTCCTGGATCGTCCCAGCAGAACTGGTCTAGCAGACTATGTTTCCCGTCTGACAGTCTGGCAGAAAGCTGCTGAGGGGCACAAAGTCTCACCCAGGCCAGCGCTGCTCGCTGGGGCTGGGATGGCAGGCTCCACCCGGCTCCTTTTAGGAAATATCTGGGTCTTTCCAGGCACCTCGAGGTGGTTATGCCCCTCAGGCCATACCCCTTTGACCCCAAAGCCTTGCACTGACTTGTCCCCTACTCTCAGGAGGATTTGTCATCCTCTCCAGTCTAGTTGACAACTCCTTTGTCTAAAAGCCCAGTTAAGGCTCAACTCTGTCGTGTTGTCATCTATGTGTGTTTGTGCCAGTTCAGACAATGACATGACTGCATGGGGCACTGGATATTTCAAAGGAGAGGAACTTTGCCGGAGCTCTAGCTATAGGGCAGGGAGCCTCCACCAAGGTGCCCCCCCCTCTACCCCCGCCCCCGGCAGCTGGTGGGGCCTGCACTGTGATGAAAGGTGAAGGGGTGGCAAGGCCCCAACGAGCTGAAACTCTTCATACAGATTCCCACGAGTGCAGGCTTGAACAAACACCCCAACGCCACCCACCCAGTGCCTGAGCCAGTTCCCCAACCTCCTTCCTCGGGGCCTCAAATCTTCCGGGGTTCCGCTTCCCTTCCCCTCTTCTCTGCAGCTGTGGGGATTATGAGCAAAGGGGGCAGGGCAGGGGTGGGAAGGCTTGAGATGGGGCCCCTCCAACTCTGCTTGAGCAGCAGAAGGGCCGCTTGGCTCCAGAGAGGTGGAGTAGATAGCACCGGAACAGCACTTGGCCCAGTCTGGCCCAGTCTGGCCCTAGGCACCTTTGTGTTCGGTTCCATATAATCTGCGAATCAACGACCCTAAGGATATTAGGGGCAGAACAAACAGCAGCCGTTTTCACCACGGCAGTACGGGTCTCTGCCTTGACAAATACATTCTTGGCAAGGAGACAGCCAACTCTGGCTGGGCAAAGATCTTAGGGTGCCAGGATGATTTTTTTTTTTTGGACAGGGTTTTGAAGCTCCTCCACCTGGAATTTCTTGTACAGGCATGAGGGTGGGTGGTGGTCAGTCTGTCAAGCAACACTGATTGAGGACCCACTTTGCGGCCAGCTGCCTGGGAACAATGGAAAGCAGAAAACTTTGCTTTCACAAAGGAATCGGCCCTGAGTCATAAGTCTATTGCCTAACCAATGACAAGCTACGGGTTTGAAGCTAAACAGACTAGGGCGGCAAGCTCAGCTTAAACCACTACCGTAATTTAAATAGCAAAATGACCTTGGAAAAGCCAACCCCCTGAGCCTCGGTTTACACGGTTATCAAATAGAGCTAAAAATAAAGTTTCAGGCCTTGCTGGCTTCAAATGCTGGTGCTTGGACATAACTCGAGCCAAATGCCAATATGGCATAAAGTGTAGCAAATACTTCTCGAGCACTTAGTGTGAGTCTGGAGGCACAATGGGGAACATGCTTGGCTGCTAACGCCAAACAGCTTTGAATAAAAACCTGTTGCTCTCCTTCCAAAAAAACCGCATCCTTTGAAAAGACCATGAAAATGCTCTTGTCTCCATGAATTGACTCATGGGCAACTGACTTATTGGTGTGATGTGTCTGGCACGGTTCTGCTTTCTATCTATTAAATCACCTAACCTCTGTAATTGCCATATCTCCAGGTCTTTCTTCCAAGCTGCCCGTGAGAGGAATCGAACCTCATAGTTCTAACAACGTTACGGAGGAGGTGCTAATCATTATCCCCACATCACACATAAGGACCCTGGAAGCACACAGAGGTTACGCAACCCCCCCTACCTTGTGTAAGGTGACTCAAATTGGAGCTACTGAACTTGATCCTGTTATTCTTCCTGACATCGCAAACACTGTGGATATTTATTTCATTGCAGATTGGTGGAGCAAATAAATGAATGCCAGAATGCTAAGTCCCCACCCGCCTCCACGTTAGGCTGCTGACACCTTTAAGGGGTTCTCTTAATTTCAGGAAAAAAGACTTCACATGTCTCCATCCCTCGGCACTCTGGTGATGTGGTGGATCACATGTTGGGCTGCGGATCACCAATTGGTTCTAACCCATCGCCTGTTCAGTGGGAGAAAGACGAGGCCTTTAGCTCCAGCTGTGCTCGGGCCTACTGGGTGGCTATGCATTGGAATTGACTTCTGGGAAATTAGGTAGAGTATCATTGTTAATATTAAAAAGTCAGTTGCCATGTAAAGTGACCAGACATCCCACTTTTTAACAATTTAACAATGCCCCACAGGGTTTTTAAATTAAAATACATATATTACAATATGAATTTTGCTTTCTGTGAAGATTTTTGTTGTTCCATATAGACCAAAATTTTAATCAAGGCACCCCCCACCCCGTCAATGGTGTCCCGCATAAAATCTGGTCACTTTGCCATTGAGTCAAACCTGGCTCACGCCGTCTCCAGGTGTTAGAGCAGTGGTTCTCACCCTTCCTCATGCTTGTTGTGGTGACTCCCAACCATACAATTATTTTTATTGCTACTTCATGACAGTCATTTTGCTATTGTTATGAATTGGGCGACCCCTGTGAAAAGTTTGGAGCTTTGGATTCCCAAAGGGGTCGTGACCCACAGGTTGAGAACTGATGTGTTAGAGCATAGAGCTGAACCCCATAGGGTTTTCTTGACTGTGATTTTTTTTTGGTTTGGTTTGGTTTTTGTGGGCATCACTGCCCCCTGGTGGGAGTAGGAGGCCCAACCTTGCTCCTGGAGAGCTGCAGCTGGATTTGAACCGCCAACCCAGTGGGCCGCAGTCTCACACTCAACCACTACGCCGCCCGGGTTCACCCCAACGGTGATCTTTATGGAAATAGATTGCCAGGCTTTTCTTCCGTGGTGATTTTGATGAATCTGAATCACCAACATCTCAATCCATAGATGAGCATAAATTACGTGTGCCATCAAGAGTCTCACAGACAGTGACCCTCATGACCTATCGGTGCCCTGATCTCCAGACACTACCCACCTCCCTTGCCACACACCACTTTTTGCTCAGCTTACCATTTTTTGTTCTCTGAGCAGGCAGAATTCACTTTCATAAAAGGAAAGTGTAGGCTACCATACTTCCCCCACACCTCAGCTTCCCTTCTTCATCAGCTCAGCCATCGCATTAGCGGATTCTTTGGGAAGTCTCCCATATAGTCCAAGTTCACAGTCTTAGAAGTGACAGAATTGACTCTCTGAGAGAGGCTGAGAGACAAGTCCAAGAACACATGGCTTGTAAATGAGACAGTCGGTTGTAAAGCTAAATCTATAGGGTATGAGATATACCAAGATCTCTAGCAGCTAGGGCGGGAGTGACTGTCCCGAGATTACACAGCTAACCTCGTGCCCTTTTGTTAGCCCTGAATCCCAGGAGTCTCTACTCCTCTGAGGCTAGCCGATCCCACTGGACTCATAAGACCGTTGTTTCGTAAAAAGGAGAAAGGTTATATGTTTATCTCTCGGCAAAAGATTCCTCACTAATTAATTGGAAAAACCAGCTCCCAGACAAACACTACAGGGGTAAAAATACTCCCACTGTTGCACAATCACTGGACAGTTCTTTTCTTTCCTACTTTGCTGAAATAATGATCAGCGCTGGCATTTGCCAAATATACTTGAATATAAGCTGACACGACTATCAGCCGAGGCAACTAATTTTACCACAAAAGCGATATAAAACCTGTGCTACAAAGCCTGGCTTATACACAAGTATATACGGTATCTCCCTCTTTCGATGAAACAGACCTGGGCTCTATGATGGGCTCTCAGAGAAAGCAGGCATGCTGCCGTACTGTGTCTTCTCACTGAATGAAGCCCTGGGTACCCCTTGCACAGGCCACCATGATTACTTAATAACTCGGTAAATGTTACAGATGCTTCGTCCCCAAATGTATTTTTAACAGTTTTATTGGCATATGATCCACATATTACACAATTCAGTAGTGTGAGCACATCAAGAGAAGTTGGACCATCATCACCGCAAGCATTTTCAGATCATTTTCTTCATTCTTAAATGAGCTTCCCACTTACCCCCAACCTCCCCACCAATACTCTCAAGGATCCATTAATCCAGTTACTGTCTCTACAGATTTGCCTATACTGGATTTCATATACAGAAAAAATAGTTTGTAAAAAAACTGACAAGAATAACAAAATAAAAGAGAAAAAAAACCTCAATCCAAAAGAAAGCTGAAATTATAACAAACGAGAACAAGTTTGAATGGATAATAAGGGAGATCAATTGAGTGGGTGCTAAATTTAAATCTAAATTTTAGATGGCATATGTGACACTCCACTGTCCAATGCAGTCTGCATGAGAGCAAGGCTAGTCACAACCCTGGTCTATGGTCAGAGGGGACTCATGAGGGGGCTTCATTCGCGTGTGTTTCTCCTTCGCTGTTTTTAAAAACTGAAACTGTTTTAAAATGCATCTAAATGGAGTTCACTTTAACACTTTAACCTAATTCCATCTGCTATAATTAACTTAATGATGCTTTGTGTCTGATAACAGGGGTATCCACACTCCTCAATTATTATCAGGGGGAATTCACGAAAGGTTTAAACCAGGTATGGACTCCTCAAATGGACTTGAGGCTTCCACTGGCATTCATCGCTTTCTTCAGACCAGTGTCCACATGTAAGCTCTGATACAATTCCCTCTAGATTTGGACTACATGATTGATGATCCCTGGATCACACAGGCTGGTGTGCTTCTTCCATGTGGACTTAGTTGATTCCTCACTAGTGAGGATAGCTGCTTTTTTGAAAACAAGTCTTTAAGATCCCAGGAGCTGTTCTTTCTGATATTGGGCACTATCTAGTTTTTCATCATACTTTGCTGTAGCACCCATAGCTTCAGTGCTCTCTTAGTGAGGGTGATCAGCCCCTCCTTTTGATGGTAGGCTCCAAAATCTTTGAAGTGAATATGATCTTAGATTTTCACAAACACCATCTATTCTCCCCTTCTACCATGTCCCCACCAAGTCAAAACTGTAGGAAGTACAAGGAATATAAGGGAAACTTTTTCAAATATGGAGATGGATTAGGGCTTGGTAAAGACCACTATGTCATGCAGAATTAACAACTCCAATTAGAAGGAAGAAGTGTGTGCATGTGAGAGCTAGGGGAGGGAAAGCGTCAAGCTGGAAAGCTGACCTTCCTTGTTCCTTGTTGTTGGTGTTTTGTTTTACTCTGTCTTGTTTTTCTGTATATTATTATCTCTACAGGTCTGTCTATCTAGGCTGGATAAACAATCTGGAGGAGAAAACAACAGGGCCAACAGTTCCAGGGGTCATGGGAGAGGGGGAGGTGGGAGAAAGCTAGTGGTATTAACCAACCCAGGGATAAGGGAACAACAAGTGATCCAAAATCATTGGCGAGGAGGGTGCAAGAGGCGGGGTAGGGCTTGATCAAGGGCAACGCAACTGAGAGGAATCACTGAAACCCGAATGAAGGCTGAGCATCAGAGTGGAACAAGAGAAAAGTCAAAGGAAGTAGAGGAAAGAACTAGGAGGCAAAGGGCATTTATAGAGGTCTAAATACAGGTATTTACATTGGTAAATATATTTATATGTGATGTGGGGAAAGAGATCTATGTGAATATATTTATAGGTTAAGTATTAAGGTAGCAGATGGACATTGAACCTCTCTTCCAATACTCCCTCAATGCAAGAATACCTGGTTCTATTTGTTCTATTAAACTGATATTCCATGATGCTCACCATCCCAACATGACTGATGAAGACAAATGGGTACATAAGCAAATGTGGTGAAGAAAGTTGATTGTGTCCAGCTATCAAAATATATAGTGCCTGGGATCTTAAAGGCTTGAAGATTAATGAGCGGCCATGTTGCTGTGAAACAACGAAGTCCACATGGATGAAGCACACCATCTTGTGTGATCAAGAGGTGTTGAAAGGCTCAGGTATTAGGCATCAAAGAACAAAAAAAAAACATATCATTGTGAATGAGGGGGTGGGTGGAGTGGGGACCCAAGGTCCACATGTAGGCAACTTGACATCCCCTTACAGAATGATTGTGGGGAGGAGACAAGCCAGTCAGGGTGCAGTGTAGCAACGATGAAACATTCAACTTTCTTCTAGTTCTTAAATGTTTCCTCCCCCACCCCCCCACCACTATCATGATCCCAATTCTACCATATAAATCCAGCTATATCAGAAGATGTACACTGGTACAGATAGAAACTGGAAACATAGGGAATCTAGGACAGATGAATCCTTCAGGACAAGTGGTGAGAATGGTGATACTAGGAGGGTAGAGGGAAGGTGGGGTAGAAAGTGGTAACCGGTTACATATAACCCTGTCCCTGGGATAGACAACAGAAAAATGGGTGAAGGGAGATGTTGGACAGTGTAAGACATGACAAAATAATAATAGTTTTTAAATTATCCAGGGTTTATAAGGGAGTGGAAAATGAGGAGCTGATACCAAGGGCTCAAGTAGAAAGCAAATGTTTTGAAAATGATGAGGGCAGAAAATATACAAATGTGCCTGACACAATGGATGGGTGTTTGGATTGTGATAAGAGTTGTATGAGTCCCCAATAAAATGATTTTTTAAAAAGGGACTTTAAACATGATGGTCTTCTCCACCCTTGTTTTCAATACAGAGAATTTCTAGGTCCTGCATGGAAAACTGCATGGAAAACTCAATTCATTCTCAAATCTCCAATTAATGTATCCTTATTGAAGTAAACTTCACATAACCTAAAGGTAACTCTTTGAAAGGGTGTGTAGAGAACCCTCACACACAGCATGGTGCTTCCTTTATGAATTGGAGACAGAAATACCATATGATCCAGCAATCCCACTACAAAGTAGAGATCCTAGAAAAGTCAGAGCTGTGACCCAAACACATACATGCACCTATGTGTTCATAGCAGCACCATTCCCAAGAGCAAAATGGTGGAAACACCTCCAGTGCTCATCATGGATAAACAATCTAGTACATACACGAAGAAATCCTACACAGCCCCAAAGAATAGTGATGGATCTGCAAAATAACTCAAAAATGCATAAACCTAGAGTTCCAGTGTGCTGAGCAAAATCAGTCAATCCCCAAAGGCCTAATCTTGTGTCAGAACATGTCAAGAAAAGGGTTACTCATGGGAAGGAAGATTCTTTGAAGGTTACCAGGGGTGGAAGGGGAAGATAAAATGATATCACTAACTGGAGGGCAGACCCCAAAGCAAAGTGACTGCCATCGAGTTGCTTGTGACTCGTAGCTATGCTTTACAGGAGCAGGTGGAGTCATCTTCCTCCGGAGACATTTCAGATCAGCAATCTAGTGCTTCCAGGCTAGCACCAAGGCATAGAGTAAGAGAAGGTCCGCACAAAATGATCCAGGAAAATGAAGACACTAAGAGGTGCACAAGCATTAGAGGGAGCAAAAGTAAAGATGATTACTTACACAAGATAGTAATAGTAATAATGGACAAGTGAAAACATAGCTAGGCATCTAAGCTGAACAGAAGTGTGGAAGTAAATGGGACTACATCGACATGCACATATGTGTCTGACAGAGGGTATTTTTGAATATGTATCTATATGTGCTGAAAATATATCTATGAAGAAGTGGAGCAGAGAAGGAGCAAAGTCATGAAAACTTTTTCATCATAGCTAACTCTTTGAGAAAATGAGTCACTGAGCCTGAGGTTCAGAACCATAGCCTTGGGGACACCAAGGTCGATTGGTATAACTACATAAACATGGGCTACAATGGCCTATTCTATATCCTACTTTGGTGAGCAGGAAGTGAAGCCTTAAAATCTCATGTGCAGACATCTAAGGTGCAACTATGAGTCTCTCCTTCTCCAAAGCAATCAAGAGTCTAGAAAATCAAAGATGCATGGAAACAATTAGTCCAAAAGGTCTAATGGTCCATATGAATCTCAGCCTTCACAATCTTGAAACCAAAAGTACTAGAAGGTGTCTGATTTCTATAGTTGCCTCTCTATAAGGTATCACAATAGGAGGTCCTGGATAGAAGGTGAGGAAAAAAAACCTCCACGTCATTAAAAAAATGCGTATCAGGCTTACAGTATAGAGACTGGTGAAACACAGAGAATATGGTCCTTAGTCATTCTTTAACCATCCAAGCCAACCTCATTGCTAACCTTTCAGCCAAACAATACACAGGCCTAAAATGGGATTCGTAGCATGAAGGAAGTACGACCCCTCTAGCACGATCAACCCTAGGAGCGCAAATGAGCAGCATTTGCCTACGGATAAGGCTGAGAAGGCCAGAAAGGAAAGACAAGAAGGACAAAGGGAAGATTCAATGGAAGGAGGAAGTGAGAAGAATGCTTTCATATCATGAGGATTGTAGTCATGTCGTGAATCAAAATGGGTCTAAATGTTAAATGGAAAATAACTTGGCTCTATAAACTTTTGCCCACATTACAGTAAAGGTTACAAAAGAAAGAACATATGGATGTGCATTAATGGAAAACTTCAGTGATATTATAATGTGGGGATTTACCATTGCAATGAGTACACGTCAGTGGTATTTAGGTTCTTCACAATGCAGCTGCCATCTCTGTCAAGTCCCCAACCCTTCCCATTACCTCTAAAGAAAATCTTGCCTCATTAGCATTCACCTCCTCCCCTTTCTTCTCTCCCTAGCTGCTGGGCTGGCAATCACCAATCTGCTTTCTGTCTCTATGAATTTACCTACTCTGCTGGGTATTTCGTATGAATGAAATCATACAATATGGAGACCCTTTGTGTCTGGCTTCTTTCACTTAGTATTTTCAAGGTTTAGTCATGTTATAACAATTATTAGTAATTCATTTATTTATTCAACTGAATCCTATTCCCATGGATTTTTGAGTCAATGTTCAACTGCCGAAGGTCATTTGGGTTGTTCAACCTTGCAGTCAATGTTTTCACCTTCACCTTTCTTTATTTCTTCTCCTGCCTGCCCATTGCCGTCATTCTACAGAGTTCCCCTGGATTATCTAACGGTATTCTGTCTATAGTGAGCAAACACAGTGATGCTTTTGATATTTGGCAATGATGAGTTTCATGGAAACGACATGGGAACTTCAAAAGCAAGATGAGATATTCACCAAATTCTTTTTCTTCGCTGGATTACACTTTTGTAGGAATATTCCAGCAATCCCAAAGTACCAAATGTATGCCCCGCTCCCAGCCCCACCCCCAAACTCCTGGAAATTCAGAAAGGAAAAAGCTTGAGTAATGTCCTCGGAGAATTAAACTATATAATTAACAGAGAGTGCCTCGGACTAAAGACTCCAATTCAGTTCTACTCTGGTCTACAGGTTTCTGATGGCGGGTTTTTCAGAACTACATCACCAGCATTTTCTTCCGAAGCTCCTCTGGGTAAACTCCAACCCCTAAACTTGATGAAAGGATCTAAGTGCCTTCACCTGTCAGCATCCCCCAGGGAATCCCTAGGAATCCATAGCAACTTCTAAATAGCAGCCTGGCCCTGGTGCCAGCTCCTCTTTATGGTAAGCTGATAGAAAGCATTAACAAATCAAAGACAGAGTATGTCCAACAACAGGGTTTCGCCAAAGGAATCTCTAAAGCCAAAGTTGGTAGTATACAGGCAGCACTGAGCAGCCGAGAGCATGCTCTGGCTCAGAACACCTGCTAGCATGTGCTGAACCCAGATGGAGCCTGGAATCTATTTGCTCCTCAATAACGATCTGTTGGCGTCCTTGGTTGGTACAAATGGCTAATGTGCCTTGCTAACCAAAAGTTTAGGAGTTTGAATCTAGTCAGAGGCCTATCGAAGAAAGGTCTGAGGATCTACTTTAAAAATCAACAACAGTCATTAAAATACTGATGGAGTCCAGTACTGTTCTGGTGCAAATGGAGTTGCCATGAGTTGGAATCAGCTCCATGGAAACTGGTCAATGACTTGTTGAATGAGTGAATGAATGAATGAACAACTGAAAGATTTCTTTGACAGTGCTTTTGTAAGAATCAGTGCATCATTGGCCATAAAATAATAGGATCAAATATCTCATTGTTAAACTTCTGACATGTTTGGCTTAGGAGGTAACTTATGAGACCCCTCCAAGGTCGTGACACTGACTTTCTGATTTTCAATATCAATCTCCGACCCCTGGTTTTTGTAGAGTGCTGAACTAGGTCTAGAACTTTGGCAAATCCAGCAAGAGAATGAAACTGGGGTGAGAGGGTACAGGAGTGTTCCTGATGTCAAGTAACCTTTCCTAGGTGGCATTGCTTTGTCTGAACACGTGTCCTTTTCAATTTTCTACAACTCTACTTTCTGTAAGATGAACAGCAGAGCCCATGAGTTCACTGTTGTTCCATCTATGCATCCAATTATTTTCTGGAATTTTATCTTGAGGAAGAGTTCTCTCTCAGGCTGATCCATGCACTGGGGTCTTTGGCAAGGTGGGTAACAAAAGTCCTCTTCTGAGGCTTCCAGGAGTTAGGAACTAATCTCCATGTTGGTTAGAAGCATTCTTTTCTGTAGCTGAGGGTGTTAGTACTCACAAAAGAGGCCCTTCTTGAGGTTGCTTTTCAAGCTTTTGGATCGAGTTATGTTCTCCCTGACCATTAAGGATGACTTTCACATAAACCCACGAGTAAGGAAACAGGGATCCACCACTAGCAAAGGTTCCCTACAGGTGAAAATTATATTCCCTTAGAGGACAACAGGAAGTGCATAATGCTGATGAACAATATTGCAAAGTTCTCAACCCCTGGGTCACCTTTTGGGGGTCAAATGATCCAGTCACAGGGGTCCCCGATTCATGACAGCAGCAAAATGACAGTGATGAAGTAGCAACGAAATAATTTTTATGGTTGGGGCGTCACCTTAACATGAGGAACTGTTTGAAAGGGTCGCGGCATTGGGAAGGTTGAGAACCACTGCTGGAGTAGATGAGTTCTCTGAACACAAGCTGTTATATGGCAGAGAGTTCTGGATTGAAAGGCATTTCTATACTGTGTGATCCTGAGGAGTCACTTAACCTCCCGGAGTTCTTATCTCTTCATTTGAAAAACGGGGAATTAATCTTTCCTCTGCTTTCACTCACAGGTTGGAATGGAAGATCCAATGAATAGTGAAGGCTTTGAAAAGTTTAAAGGTTCCCATGACTACTACGTTATCAGCAGCAGTATCTCTATCACCGTCACCCTTACCATCACCAGCAGCAGCAACAGCACCCTTTAATTGTTAGGAGCGATCATATTGGATGACTGCAGCTATTGCTACTCTCAGTAACATGGGATTGCTGCTTACAGCCCCGCCCTCCACGGTGCAAAAAAGAGATCGGATGCTTTGACACCCGAATTGCTGGGTATCAAATCTCTCCCATTATCTTCTGAGGGCACACAATGGGTTGCAGCTGGAAAGAGACAATCTAGCTTGAAGCCAAATCACACTGACTTGAAGTTGCTGGAGTCAGCCTCTCAGAAGGTGAATTTTGTAAAGCTCTGGTCCTGTTCCTCCCCCCTCCCCAAGCCATGGGGTCTGAATTTGAACTGCACTTTCGGAAAGCTCGTCTGTCACTTTCCGTCAAAGATTTCTCTTTGAGTGGCTTGGAATATCTATTAAAAAACCCAGCCTAGGGCCATGCCTTTTGAATCCCCAGCTCACTAATTCAGGTACTGGAGCCCTGTAAGCGTACCCCACCAGCTTGCAAATGGATACACGCCTCAAAAGATATTTTCCACCCCTTAAATATTGTTCCAAGAAAGAATAGGAAATGCCTCCAACTTCTAATGGAAGCTATTTGCTACAAAAACAAAACATTCAGGTCCGTGGACCTAGAAAGGTCTTTCACACACAAAAAGGAAAGGAAGACAGAGCAAAACAACAGCCAAAGCCATGAGGTCATCACCTTCCAAAGCACATGATTGAAGTCAACATGAAGCATTCATTTTAGAAATGGCATGCCCACATACCCAGCGTCACAAAGGAGCCCCGTTGGTGGTCAGTTTGTGTGTTTAAAACAAAAAAGCAGCCCACATTTTATAAGCACTTCAAAGAAAATGAACAATTTATTCTTTGTTAGAAGATAAGGTAAATATCAGAGCAAATAGCATTGTTTGCTCCTATAGAACCGTAGAACATCTCAGAGTACTCACACATAAACCCTGATATCTTTAAAGATACAGGAAGATGAAGCCCCAAATGATGTGCTTAATACGTTTGTTCTTTCTTGGAGAGATGAGGTATAATTGTACGCAATCATCTTGTAGCTTGGAATTATATTAAGAACCCTGAACTATAAGCACTAAATCAAGCTAAATGGTCTCTTATCCGATTTTCCCCCTTTCACACTTGTCATTACTTCCTGAAGTTCTTACAACTGCATAATTCGACCCCCTGCCTGTCCATTGGCTTCAGAAAAGGAGAGTACTTCTCCCCCCACCTCCCTTCAAGCCACAGTTTTCTCCCACAAATCTTCATGGGGTGCAATTCATAGACAAATAATTTCAATGAGCCATAACCCCCTATCAGGTAGAAAAACTAAGCTTTTGCTACTTTGACTTTTTATCAGTATTCAGCATATCTTAAAATTTTCCTTTTGTTTCCCCTTGAGAAAAGGGAACCTGTTCTAGAAGAAAGGTTCAAACGAAAACATAAGCTCCGATGTGATATTGAAGCCAGATTTCTCTTTCCAAAGCTAAAAACCACAGCCCTCCATTTGGTCCTAAAGAAGACATAACATCACCGCTAATGGGCTGTCCACAAATGACCATTATTGAAGGAATAATAAAGGAATCATAGCGATGTGAGTTCCACTTACATCAACCACAAAAATCTTCTGGGAGTCATCCAAAAACTGCACTTTTAAATGTAGCATTCTCAGAGAGGCCGCTGGGCTGTGAGCAGGCTCAGCGTGCTGTGGGTACTGTGACAGGAAAGGGGTTTTCTCAGGGAATTTCACTCTCGGCTGGAAGCAGTGCGCTCCGATACCCCCACCCCCACCCTGGCACCCCACCCTCAGCAGGGCACACTTCTGTTTGCTTGAAAGGATGCACACCCAAAGGCGTCTGCGCCGCAGAGTGCTCACGCTCAGTAGCATCTGAGCAGCTTCTTTTTTGGCCAATGTCAAATCGAACAGGACTCTCTTCAGCTCAGTTCCTCTCTTCAAAAGAAAATGAAAATAAAAAGGAAGAAGAAAGCATTTATAATACCTAGGGGTTTGTTTGATTTCACATGAGCATAATACTAGAGTTGTTATCACATTGTACTATAAATTCCATGGCCGAACTAGGAAGCTATACATATTTTTAGTCTTCAAATTTTACATGATTGGCTGCCTCAATTCTAAATTTTATATGAGTACTTGTATCATGCAGTTTTAAAGAAAAATGAATCCTTTATCTCTTAAGGTTGGATATGGATGCGTGGAGTCAATTTAATATTTTTCAGATGACTTCTCAGCTGTCCCAATATCATTGATTAGAAATTTTCATTTCTAGCCCCCTGGTTGAAGAAGTTGTTGTTATCAGATGCTACATAGCTGTATGTGTTTGGTTATATTTTTTGAGTTTTATTTCCTTCAATTCATGCACAGATACCAAATGGTTTTACTTTGTGAAGCACTAGATTGTATGTTAATATCTAGTAAATTTTCTACATCTCATTGCTTTCTTCTTTTTCTGACTATTCTTGCTTACTTATTTTTATCTGTGTACATTTATTTAGCTCCGGAAAAAAAGACCTTTAAAAATTATAAATTTACAAGGGCAATGTATCAGCAAGGAATTACTAAACCTGAATGAAGGCTGAGCATGATGTTAGGGCAAGAGGAAAGTAAAAGGAAATAGAAGGAAGAACCAGGAGGCAAAGGATATTTATAGCGGTCTAAATGCAGGCATGTGCATATGTAATTATATATATATAACAAGAGGGGAGTAGATCTATGTACTTATGTTAAGAATTAAGGTTGCAAATAGACATTGAACCTCAACTCAAGTACTCTCAGAACACAAGAACACTGTTTTAATAATCCAGCATTCTGTGATCCTCACCTTCCTTACACGACTGCTGAATACAAAATGGGTGCATAAGCAAATGTGGTGCAGAAAGCTGATGGTGCCCAGCTATCAAAAGATATAGTGTCTGGGGTCTTAAAGGTAAACAAGTGGCCATGTAGCTCAGAAGCAACAAAGCCTACATGGAAGAAGCACACCAGCCTGTGTGATCATGAGGTGTCAAGGGAATCAGGAATCAGGCATGGGGCAGTAGGGAGAGAGGGGAAATATGAGGAGCTAATACCAAGGGCTTAAGTAGAAAGAAAATGTTTTGAGAATGATGATGGCAACAAATGTACAAATATGGTTTGCATACAATAGATGTATGTATTGATTGTGATAAAAGTTGTATGAGCCCCAATATAATGATTTTTAAAAAAGGGTTACCAAAGGCTTGGAAATCCACAGGGGTGATGATTATACCTTGTCCTATAGGGCCGCTATGGGTTGGCATCGACTTGAGGGCAGTGCACTTTTTAGTTTTCTTTCATTGTATCTTCTAACAAGTAGCTGTTTGTGTATATGACTGGTATTAATTTTTCTATATTAATTTTCTATTTTGCAAGTATGCTTTGCAAACATTAACATTTGTGGTAGTTCATTTGACTCTTGGGATTCTTGGATTTTCAGGTATAAGAGAATTGTTTGTAAATAATGATGGTTTTGTCTTTTTCTTTCCAATTTTAGTAACATTAATTTACTCTAATTCAGACCCCTGCTGATAGAATAGTTACGAATCAGGCTCCTAAGCACAGGTCATACGTTTGAAACCTGCAGATCTTCCGTAGGTGAAATATGAGACTTTCTATCCTGTTCTACACAGTCGCTAGGAGTCGGTGATTTTGGTTTCTGATTTTGGAAAGTGTCACATACTAGTGGCAATAGCAAGCGTTTTTTTTCTCTTGACGTTAGTGAGATATTTTCAGTGTTTCCTCATTGAGGAAACACTTGATACACAAACACACACACAAACATATGTGCCTGTTTTGAAGAAATGCTCCAAACATCATCCTTTGTCTATATTGAATATGGCATTAAATAAATAGGTGGGAAAAAATAGAATAAACCAATGCAATATCATCATGTGATAGACAGGGGTGCATACCTTTTCTGAGATTGGTACACTTCACAGTTTTGTCTCCACCATGTGAACTGGTGAGACAGTTGTGACACATGTGGGGAAAAGGTTGCTCTGGGGAATAAAATGGAGATTTTGAATTTTGCCATAAATGTGACCTGAGACAAATAGCCTCAGCCCCCTGTGCCTCAGTTTCCTAATCTATAAAATGCAGGTGATAATTCTAACTCATAGAATTAGCAAAGGAAATCAAAATATGTAGATATGTAAAACATATATTTCTGAGTCTGACGTACACTAAGCACACAACAAATGTTTTCTGGGTAGATAAATATCAATGAAATAAACATATATAAATTACTTTTTTTGAAAGCTGAGGTTTAAAATGGTGAATGAAGAATGGATCCTCTCTTTCCCTCTTTCTTTTTCCACTAAGATTTTCTTCCTTGAGGTTTTGTTGGCAAAATTTTTACAAATAGACTGTGATCCAAAACAGGAAACTGTGATCAAGGAAATTTTCAGATACTTTAAAGTAAATGTCCAAAGTTGAGCTCAGTCTTGGAAAAATTAGCCTGGCTAGTCTGTTTCCAGTTAGGCCCTCCCCACAGAGAGAGGTGGGAGAGAAGGCTCTCTGGGCAGGAGGCCATAGTAAGAGGAAAAGGAGAGTGGGCAATGGACTCCAGGATTTGGAGGTTACATATAAAAGAAGAACATACCTGCATAACCTTTACCATTACTGTTTTAAACTAAATAAAATAAAGCAAAACCAAAAAAAAAAGCTTCACACAACTGATTTTATCAAATGTGCAAAGAGTGATCTCTGGTGTGACTCAGGGAATAGAAATAATGACTTCTGATCAGATTTGTAGCCCCAGTTCCCAGAGTCTCATTATAAGTATTTAGTTCTAAGAGCTAAGAACTTCTCATCTTTATGGGTCCCTTATTAAAGTGCCAATAGTTCTAACTAAATAGAAGTCATCTTAGTAAGGAACCTGCTAACAAAGTGACTAAGTGTGGCACTTCTATCCTCGAGGTCAGCAGTTTGAAACCACCTCCTCCTAAGAAAGAGAAAGCTTTTTTATTTCTGTGTTAGCCTCTGAGACTCACAAGAGCAGTTATACCTTGTCATCGAGCATCACTGTGAGTCAGAATCAACACAATGGCAGGCAGCTCTTGTTGCTTTTATTACCGAATAAGACATTTAATAACAGTCGGCGCTGGAAACACCTTACATTGATGTATTGGGTTAGTCAATTTTTCACTCCTCCATGAAGATAGCTTTTCTCTAACTATACTTTAAAAACTATATTAAAAGGGTCATTTTAATATTGAACTATATTTTAAATGATATTAAAACTATATTTTTACGTTTCATGTCACGGAGACATAGAGAGAGACTAAAGATGTAGTTCGTGAAGCTAAGGAGCTGACTTCAAGGTCAGCGATTCAAGCCCACCAGGTGCTATACAAGAGAAAGATGAAAGGTTCTGACTCCATAAAGATTTGTAGCATTGGAAAACCCAGGGGGTCGTTATGCTTTGCCGTTTGGGGTCACTATGAGCTTGAATCCACTCCATGGTCTTGCATTTTGGTTAGGTTTGGGAAATTAATTCTACTAACCAGAGCTATCACTTTACCATGAATATAGTGGAGACGATATTTTCAGCATATATGTATGTGTATAGATACAAGTATATACTACTCATACACGTATCTCTGTTATAAATGCCAGCACCTATGTCCATATTTCAAATATGGACATATTTCAAATTCCATTCCTTTTTTTAAATGTTGGAAACTAGCCCCTGCACTCACCCAACAAAAGCATGGAAGTCCATTTCAATGGTACTTTGACTTGGCTTGTAACCGCCAACACCAGTGTGGAGATCTGATGAGGCAGGAAAAGGAACGCTTGCCAGCTATGACCTCTCTCTCTTTTTCTTTTTCTTTGTGGAGCTCAAAATCCCCTCCATTCTTGGAACCCTGTGACCTCTGTTGTACTAACTGCCAGGGTAGAGAGGGAGGCAGGAAACTTAACTGACTTGGGTTCCCATCTGTCCACCTAGGACCAGTTCGGAGTAGTTTTTTAATATTAGGCTTTTATGAAAAGCAAGTTCATATACATATGAATATATACAGGAAATAACTTAAGAAGATTTCTAAAGTTTGGAAACCACTAATTACATCTGATCTTATTTGACTTTCTTCATTTCAGAGGTTAAAAAAAAACAAGAGAAAGAAATTTGATCCATGCAATTTAGCTAATTCGTAGAATACTGGTGAGCTGAAGCGTCCATTTTCTCCCAGAGCCTTACAATCTTCCTCCAATTCATCATATCGTTGTATGTGTTTTCAAAAGCATTCTTGGTTTATGGAAAATCTAAAGCTAATGTAATGCTTAATAGAAAAGACTGAATTCTTTCCCATGGGTGGGAGAAGGAGGGAAGGGCAGAGTGTCTGAACTCATGGCTTCCGTTGACTTTGCACGGAAGGTCTTAATGACTCACTGCCGTGGAGTTGACCTGACTCATGGCAACCCCGTGGAGGGTTTCTTGGGTGGTTAATCTTTAGGGCAGCCGTGGCAGTCATGTGCTTATGTTAATTTTATGATTGAAATATAGGGGTGGAGTCTGCTAGCCTGTTAATCTGGAGATAGCCATTGAGTAGCCAATGAGGCCTCTATGTGGACTTGGATTTCTCCTGAGACTTCTGGGAAATCTCACGATATTTCCCTCATGAAGATGAGAAGCTATCTTCCCCAGTTGTTGGGAGTTAGTGAGAGACAATGAATCACGGACAAGACAAGATGGCAGTGTCCGAGAAGCTGGAGGAGTCGGTGAAGAGATCACACGCCTTTGCCCTGATGGAGCCAGACCTCTGAAGCTGGGGCGGCATGCTGTTGATGGACCCTGAGCCCTGGAAGTGAGGAGCCATGGGGAGACCCCTGCCGGTGCTGGAATTCTGCACCCACTGACCTGTGACTACGTGAGTCAGGAGACTTTATAGACTGATTTCAGGCATGTGGGTTAATGTTGGACTTATGACTTTGTACTAGACTGGATTGGGATGTTTTCTTAATGTCCTATTTCTCTTATATATAAACCTTTTCCTTATATCCATCTGTGTATCTATGAAATTTGATCCTCTAGTCTAGGCGGACTGACACAGCAGCCATCAGCTCATATGTCTCCTGTAGCAGGACTGTGGGGTATGAATCACCAACCTAACTGTTACGGGTCCAACAATTACTTTCTAGGGCCACCAGGCTCCATACACGAGGCCCTACCCAGCCTCATAAAGCAAGAGAAAGAAATGAAATTGTATACATTGGAAAGAAAGATGTACGGTTCCTTAATTAGCAAATGGGATAATTTTGCAAATGAGGGCTAAGAGGGAGAAAAAATTGTTTGCAATGGTTGTGTGGACTGAGAACGTAAACGTAGAGCAAGCTGGACACCCAGAAAAAAAGGCAGGAGAATGAGAATCACACACACACATGAATATATTTTACTGTTTTCAGCAATCACAGTTAATAAGGATCGGGTTAACATTTTTATTCTGAGACGATTGTGCGGGAAGATGAAATAAAATAAGTGAGTCATGGGGAGATAAAAAATTGTACACAGAAATCTAAGAAGAATTAAATTTAGCAATAACAAAGGAGAAGAAGGCATTTAAAATATTCATTCCAGGTCAGGACATCTGGCATGACAGAGGATGTTGACAAAAGTAATTATAAAGCTGTTCAATATAGAAAAAGCAGAACCATCCAGGAATCTGGAATTCACTGAAAGGGAAAAAAGAACCTGCTAAGTCTATAGTCATAAAAACTACTGCGAGTCATATGTGAATAGCATGTGAGTCTGGTGCTTTTACCTGCCACTGCTCAAATCTATCACCTTCCTCCAACTTTGGAAAAGCGTGAGTACTACCAAAGTAGAGAAGGAACTAAAAACAGGTGCGTAGAAACCACAGCGGAAGGGGTTCACTGGCTTGGGAGCATTGTCGGGGAAAGAGGCAAACTCAATACCAAAAGAACAGATGGGCCGACAACGCCATCAGCCTGGGTTGGGCTGACCTGCCCGGGTTGAATGAGAGACAGCCAAGAACTCAGGGAAGTGTCATAGATGGAGGGTGCTTGATAGTTTTCCCATGTATTGTGGGTTGACAAGAGGATGTGTGCATGTGCAGAGCAGAATGGTGCAGGCTTAAGCCACCCACACATTCCTGGCTGAGGGAGATGGCACACTCATGATAAAACCTGGCGAAAAGCAAACTCTGCGGCAGCTTGTGGGAAACAGCCTGAGGTTGGTGTGCGTTTCTCAACCTACACAGAGATCCAACGGCAGAGAGAGAGAGCTTCCTGCTTTGAGCTCTGTTGAACACAATCTCTGTTCTCTACTTGACTGATTTCTAAGCGGTGCAGATCGAGTGATGACCCCCCAAGGAATCCAGTGAATAAATGAAAATAAAAGGGAGGAAGCCAGAGTAGACATTAGTGGCTGCACATTACTGGGGAGACCGTTTCTAACGACTTAGTCAAAACAAACTACTAAAGAAACAAACCAAAAAACAAACAAAACAGCAATACCAGGACTGTTAAGTACTGTAATAGGCCCCCTAGAATGTTCAACATAATTACAAATTACCCACAGTCCTTCGATTTAAGACTGCTATCTCCTATGAGAGAAGAAAAAAATAATAGTCACCTCAAAGGTATGGACTTGGTGGCTGTGGGACCTTGGGTAGGACTCCTAGCTTAGCGGACACCCAATAAAAGGGGACCCAGAACCATCATATATTTACTATACTAATGCCCTCCTTGAATTAATATGACATGTATTTATCTGACAGACAAGGATCTGCCATTGTAAGGAATGTTACGAGAAAAGTTTCCCCTGGCACAGACCTGCATGGTCAACGTAAGCAGAGCTCAATCATTTAAGAATCCCATCTGTACAAAGCAACGATTCAAGGATTTCGTTTTGCAACTGGACTACACTCACATAACTTCCCTTTCTCAACAGTATCTTAAAGTCTATGCCATTGGATAAATTATTGATCCTATTAATGGAATTGCCTCATACCCTCAGAGGATGAATGATAATATTTGGGGATCATAAAAGGATAACACAGCTAAAGTAGACCAGAGTCATATATAATCCATAGACAAGCAGATGTATTTTGGGGTCTCACTTAATTCAACCTCAATTCAAGAAAAGTTCTTAGGACATAGAGCTGATTGATGATCACCTTCATGAAGTGCTCACTGAAGATAAGGGTGCCACAGCAAAGTATGGTGAAGAGAGCAGATGGTGCCTGGCTATCAATTGAAAGAGTGCCTGGGGTCTTAAAGGCTTGAATTCAAACCAGCAGCAACTAAAGTCCACATGAAAGAAAGACACCAGTCCATGTTATCCAAAGATGACAAATAACAAAATCCAAAAATGATGAGAGCTTAAATTATGAACACCCAATCTGTAAAAGCTAGGGTGGTCAGCAGGGGGCCAAAATCCATCTCCCAAGTACCTATTCAGACTCAGTCTCTGGCAAATCCCCTCTGGTCACAGTCAAGGGATTACAACAGCCTTAGCGTCAGACATAGGTTATTGTAAACTTGATTGTGGTGAATAAGACTAAGGTATAAGATGATACCTGGACAGTTGATCTCCCTCTTGACCCATCCTGAATTTTTTCTAGGTCTAAATCTTTCTTGCTTGCTCCTCAGCAGAAATTTTCCTTCTGGCTTATTTTAATATTGTCCGTAGTTCTTTTCTTTCTTCCTTTTTCTATGTTTTGTTTTAATTGTTTCTGTTGTGTTTCCCATTTTATAAAGCACAGAAGAGGTGGATGTATAGAGATAGTAACTGACTTAATTAGTTTATTGGGACTCTCAGGAGTGGGGGCGTGAGTTGAGGGGAATTGGGGGGAAAATAATGAATTTGATAAGGGTGGTGCACAAGGCCTGATGGTGATGGTGTCTATAGAATGTCTTTTTTTTAAAAAATCATTTTACTGGGGGCTCATACAACCCTTACCACAATCCATACATCCATCCATTGTGTCAAGCACATCTGTACATTTGTTGCCCTCACCAAAACATTCTACTTGGACCCTTGGTATCAGCATCTCATTTTCCCCTCCCTCCCTATTCACTTCTCCCTCATGATCCCTTGATAATATACAAATTATTATTACTTTGTCATGTCTTACACTGTCCAAAATCTCCCTTCACCCACTTTCCTGTTGTCTTTCCCCCAAGGAGATTATATGTAGCTCCTTGTAATTGGGTTCCCCTTTCTACCCCACCCTCCTTACACACTCCCAGTATTGCCACTCTCAGAAATGGTCCTAAGGGGTTCACCCGTCCCAGATTCCCCATGTTCCTGGTTCCTATCTGTACCAGTGTACCTCCTCTGGTCCAGCCAGATTTGTAAGGTAGAATTGGAACCATGATAGTGCAGGAAGAGGGGAAGAATTTAAGAACTAGAGGAAAGTTGTTTGTTTCATTGTTACTATACTGCACCCTGACTGGCTCGTCTCCTACCCAAGATCCTTCTGTAAAAGGATGTCCATATTTTTATATGACCTATTTTTAATAGAACCTTAACTATGGAAAAGTAATATTTGTGAATTTTATGTTAATAAAACTGTTGGGATAAAAATTAAATGTTCAACATTACATTAACAATTATGAGATTCACAAAAAGAAAAATATGTGACTTATACTTGGGGGAGAGGGGAGGCAATAATAACTCTCTGAGTGTCTCCAGATGTTCATTTTACAGACAAAGGCTTCAAATGAAACTTCTTTTATAGAACTAAAAGGAATGACTTTTAAAGAATTAAAGACAAGATGATGACAAGGACACAAAGAATAATCACAATAATAATAATTTATCTATATACCAAAAATAATATGTAAACTCTGAAGTCTAATTGAAATGAAAATGCACTACTGAGACTCAGGAGTAGATCTGAACTGGCAAAAGAATCTCTGAACTTGAAGATAGAGCAATAAAGAAAAACAAGTCTGAAAAACAGAAAGAAAGTCAAATAAGGAGAGCTTTGGAGAATTGTGGGCCATCAAATGTGTGAACATATGCTTTAGGAAAATGCCAAGAGAGAAGAAAAAGAAAATAATAGAAAATATATTTAAAGCAATAACAATTAGGAGACATCTGGCAAAATGATAAGCTAGACCGAAATGTTACTCAGACCTGTAACAAAGACATTAGAGGCCAAATGAAACATATATCAATGATAATCCTGGAACACTGAGCTTCAGAGGAAACTACCAAGAAGTGAATGAATGCTGACTAGAAGAAGATACTGACCAAAAATATGAAGACAGAATAATTGTCAACAGACCTGACACACTGTGGCCATTTCCTACTTTTACAAATTGGACAATGATGTGATGATCAGATGATCAATTATACTTAGAACAACACAAACATCCAAACTGGTGGTAGAGTATTGAAAGGTCAAAGGAGTAGAATTGAATCAATAAAAGAGCAAATTAATGAGATTGAAGACAAATTTCTTAATACTAAAAAATAATCATGAAAAAATGTAATTTAAAAAATTAAGCCTAAAAATTATATGGGACATCATCAAGAGGAATAATTTGTACATGACTGGAATTTGAAAACAGGAAGAGACAAAACAAGCACACACCTTGTGAGATACAAATAGTGAGAAAATTATCAAAGAACAGAAGGAATATAGCTTCTCTAATATCATGAGATATAGGAGATGCATTCATGGTATTCAACAACCCCCAAACAGGATAAACCTTAAAAGACAATTGCCAAGGCATATTATAATTAAGCATTCCAAAATCAAAGACAAGGAAATAATCCTGAAAGCAACATGGGGAAAAAACAAAAGAGACACAGTAAGACTATGTTCTGATTTCTTGTCAGAAACCTTACAGGCTTAAGTCAATGGGAATTGTCCCTCAGGTATGAAAGTAAAATTAGGACATTTCCAGATAAACAACAAAGGAATTTGTAAAGAAAAGCACATTTGCACATTTGTTTCCATCATCATTCTCAAAACATTTGCTTTCTACTTGAGCTCTGTTTTTGTCACAATGAATGCATGGATGGATTGTGGTAAAAGTTGTATGAGCCCCAAATAAAATGATTTTAAAAAAACAACAACAGATGAAGCAAGAAAAATTAAAGGGAGTTCTTTAGACAGAAAATCTACAACAGACAACAACCTGAGATTAACATACGATACCACTATCCAGAAGTCAACCTAGATATAGAAGCGTACAAACTAAAACCATCCTATAAGACTTAAAATAAGGAACTAGTGATATAAATTAGTAAAAAAGACAATTACACCCTTTCCTGTTATGATCACCAACCACAAATGTGTGCATAAGTGAATGTGGTGAAGAAAGCTGATGGTGCCAGGCTATGAAAAGATATAGCTTGGGGTCTTAAAAGCTTGAGTAAACAAGCGACCATCCAGCTCAGAAACAACAAAGCCCACATGGAAGTAGCACACCAGCCTGTGTGACCATGAGGTGTTGAAGGGATCCGGTGTCAGGCATCAAAGAACTAAAATTATGTCATTATAAATGAGGGGGAGTACAGGTCGGTGACCCAAAGCCCATCAATAGGTGAAACTACATCCTCTTACAGAGGGGTTGCAGAGAGGAGATGAGCCAGTTAAGGTACAGTGTAGCAACAAAGAAATATGCATCTTTTCTCTAGTTCTCAAATGCTCCTTCCCACCCACTATCATGCTCCCGGTTCCACCAGACAAGTCTGACTAGAGCAGGGGATATACACTGGAGTCGGAAACATGGGGAATTTAGGACTAGTGATGGGAGTGGTGATTCTGGGAGGGTGGAGGGATGGTGGAGTAGAAAGGGGGGACCAACTTCAGGGATCTACTTATAACCTCCTCTCTGGGGCATGACCAACAGGGAGATGAGTGAAGGGACACATGGGACAGTGTATGATATGAAAAAGCAATATTAATTTGTAAATTATTAAAGGTTCATGGGAGGGGAGGGGGAAAATGTAGGGAGCTGGAACTGGGGGCCTGGGTGGAGGGTGGATGTTTTGGGAGTGAAGATGGCAATAGGTGTGCAAATGAAGCCTGCATACAATTGATGTATGGATGGATCATGAGGGGAGGTGTATGAGTACCCAATAAGATGATTCATTACAAAAAGCTGGGGGTGGGAGGGGAAAGAGGAGCTTATACCAAGGGCTCAAGTGGAAAATGTTTGGAAATGAATGTGGCAACATGTGTGCAAATGTGATTGATACAGATGATGTATGGAATGTTATAATAGCTGTAAGAGGCCCCAACAAAATTATTTAAAAAAGAAAAAATTAAAAATAAACAGGAACAAAATTATTTAAAAAGTCAATTACAAAGTGATAAGAGGGAATAAATAGTACAGTTACAGAACTTTGGAATGGAGAGGAATTCAAGTAGATTCCAACAAAGGGCTTTAAAGTTGGGAAGAAATTAATACATTACAAAAAACATTAGAAATTGATAAATCTTATGATAAGAATAAATTAGAAAATCATAAAGGCTTAGTAAATTCTGAGACAATAGGAACAAATAGCAAAGTGTGATGAAGTAACTAGATGGTGCCTGGTTGGCTATCAGAAAGACTAGTATCTAGGGTCTTAAAGACTTGTTTTCAAACAGGCAGCCATTTCAGTAAGGCATCTACAAAGTCCACCTGGAAGAAACAGACCAGCTTGTGGGATCATAAGTTGACATGAGTCTGCCCTCCAGTTAGTGATATCATTTTTCTCCCCCTTTTACCCCTGGTAACCTTCAAAGAATCTTTCTTTGTAACCCTTTTCTTGATGTGTTCTGACACAAGATTTGGCCTTTGGGGATTGACTGATTTTGCTCAGCACAGTGAACTCTAGGTTTATGCATTTTTGAGTTATATTGCAGATGCATCACTATTCTTCGGGGCTGTGTAGGATTTCTTTGTGTATGTACTAGATTGTTTATCCATGATGAGCACTGAAGCTGTTTCCACCTTTTTGCTCCTGGGAACGGTGCTGCTATGAGCACATAGGTGCATGTATGTGTTTGGATCACAGCTATGACTTTTCTAGGATCTCTACTTCATAGTGGGATTGCTGGATCATATGGTATTTCTGCCTCCAATTCTTTTTTTGGGGGGCATCACTGCCCTCTAGTGGTCGTGGGAGCTACCCAGCCTTGCTCCTGGAGAGCTGCTGCTGGATTTGAACCACCAAGCCAATGGGCCGCAGTCCCGCACTCAACCACTATGCCGCCGGACTCAGCCCTGGCTCCAATTCTTAAAGGAAGCCCCATGCTATTTTCACCTGGGGGAGCACCCTTGTACAGACTCACCGGCAGTGAGTGAGGAGGGTTCTATACACACCCTTTCAAAGAGTTACCTTTAGGTTATGTGAAGTTCACCTCAATAAGAATGCTGTAATTGGAGATTTGAGAATAAATTGAGTTTCCCTTCTTCCGTACAGGACCTAGGACTTCCCTGTATTGAAAACAAGGTGGAGAAGATGCCTGTGTTTGGAGGCCTTTGAAGGAACGGAGGAGGTCAGCTTTTGAGCTTGACTCTTTCCCTCCCCTAGCTCTCATATGTGCACACTTCTTCCTTCGAACCGGAGTTGTTAATTCTGTGTTATGTAGAGGGCCTTACTAAGCACTGATCCCATCTTCATATTTAAAAATGTTCCCTTGATGGGCTGAGCCCCGGTGGCATAAGTGGTTGAGTGTGCAACTGCAGCCCACGGGCTTGGCAGTTCAAATCCAGCAGCGGCTTTCAGGAGCAGCGCTGGGTGGTGCCCACGACCACCAGAGGCAGCAATGCCCACAATAAATAAATAAATAAAAATAAAAATGTTCCCCTGATATCTCATTGTACCTTCTACAGCAAACCTGCTCTAGTAGTTCCATAATCTGATGTCAATGTGAGGATTAGGAGTGTAGGACTGCAGTCTAGCTTCTCAATTAGGATATAACCAATGAGGCCTTTGTGTGGGCATGGTCTTCTCTTGAGGATTCTGGGAACTACTGTAATTCCTCCTTGGAGGCAGAGACACACTATCTCCACTCACTCCCTGGGAGACTCTCGACCAACAAGACACATGGAGGAAAAAAAAGACACATGTACCTATGCTGATGGAAACAAGAGTCCTGAACCTAGAGGAGCCACATGGAGACCCTGCCAGCATGGAAATGCTTATAAACTCCACTGGGTCAACAAAACTTCCCACCAGCTGGCCTGTGATCTTCCTGCATTTGGCTTCATTGCATGTGTTTCGTGAATCTGCAGAGAACTTTTTAGATTGGTATCAGACATACGACCTAAGATCAGAGTTACAGACTTGATATGGACTGGGCTGGGTTGTTTTCTTAATGTACAGTGGCTCTTGTATATAAAGCTCTTCCTTATACACGTATGAGTGTCTATGAATTTGTTTCTCTGTCAACCCTGACTAACACACCTGTCACTGACATTCTCATTGAGTTTTCCCTGACAACCAGTTCTCATTGTTTGTGTAAATAGCACCCAGCTATGGAAGGATTTATTTTGTACAGTGTGAATCATTCCTGTATTGTGATATGCAGTTAGCCTACTTTGGCCCCACATCACTCTTTCAACTGTGCTTAAAAAATTAGTACCAGGGTTCCAAGATGTGAATAGTTCCAAATCTTGAACTATTTACAGGCTTTTCTTTTTTCTGTCCTTGGTTTGTTGTTGATGTTGTCTCATTTTCTTTGGGTGCTTTGTTGTGCTCTTATTTTTAAGGTGGACTGGAAAGACAACCTGAAAGAGAAAACGATGGGACTGATGATTTCCAGGGGACATGGTAGATGGGGAGGCAGGGGAAAGGAAGTGAGTGTTAACAACCCCAGGGACAAGTGATCCAAAATGGGTGGCGAGAAGGATGTAGGAGGTCTGGTAGGGCTTGATCAATGTAACCGAGATAAATTACTGAAACCCAAAAGAAGGCTGAGCATGATAGTGAGCAAGAGGAAAGTAAAAGTAATAAAAAAGGAGGAAAGAACTAAGAGGCAAAGGGCATATATAGAAGTCTAAATATAGGCATGTTTATATGTAAATATATTTATATATGATGATGGGGCAATAGATCTATGTGCATATATTTATAGGTTTAGTATTAAGGTAGCAGATGGACATTGGACCTCCACTCAGATACTCCCTCAGTGCAAGGACACTTTGTTCTATTAAACTGGTATTCCATGATGCTCACCTTCCTGACACCATCACTGAAGACAAATGTGTGCATAAGCAAAAGTGGTGAAGAAAGCTGATGGTGCCAGGCTATCAAAAATATAGCGTCTGGGGTCTTAAAGACTTGAAGATAAACAAATGGCCATCTAGCTGAAAAGCAACAAAGCCCTCATGGAAAAAGCACACCAACCTGTGTGATCATGAGATGTCGATGGAAAGAGGTACCAGGCATCAAAGAACAAAAAATATCATTCATTGTTAATGAGGGATAGTGCAGAATAGAGACTCAAAGACCATCTGTGGTCCACTGAACATCCCTTTATAGAAGGGTTGAGGGGAAGAGATCATCCAGTCAAGGTGCAGTGTAGCAACAATGAAACATACAACTTTCCTCTAGGTCTTAAACGCTTCCCCCCCCCCCCCCCAACATGATCCTAATTCTATCTTACAAATCTGGCTAAATCAGAGGGTGTACACTGGTATAGATAGGAACTGGAAGCACAGGGAATCCAGGACAAATGATCACTTCAGGACAAGTGGTAAAAATGGCAATACCAGGAGGGTGGAGGGAAAGTGGTATAGAAAGGGGGAACCAATTACAAGAATCTACATATAACCCCCTCCTTGAGGGGGCAGACAACAGAAAAGTGGGTGAAGGGAGACGTTGGACAGTGTAAAACATGAAAAAAGTAATTTATAAATTATCAAGGGTTCATGAGGGAGAGGATGATGGGGAGGGAGGGGAAATGAGGAGCTGATATCAAGAAAGAAAATGTTTTGAGAATGATAAGGGCAACAAATGTACAAATGTGCTTGACACAATGGATGGGTGGATGGATTGTGGTAATAGTTGTATGAGTCCCCAATAAAAAGGTTTTTAAAAGTGGTACCAGGATGGAAGGAGCACACCAGTCTATGAGATCATGAGGTGTCTGCAGGATCAGGTACAGACATCAGAAGACCCAGAACTAACATGAAAATAGAAAAAACATATTGCTGAGAACAAAGGAGGTCAGAGCGGAGATCCAAAACCCATCTGTAGACAATGGGACACCCCCTCACAGAAGGGTCACAAGGAAGGGTTGAATCAACCAGGGCACAGTATAGCACCAATGAAACACACAATATTTCTCTGGTTCCTCGGGGCAGCGCCATCATAACCCCAGTCCTGCCTTTCAGTTCTGGTTAGATCAAAGCATATACACAGGTACAGTTAAGAGCTCATGACACACGGTATCCAGGTCAGATAAACCCCTCAGGAACAGAAATGGGAGTAGTGATAATAGAAGGGTAGGGGACACGTGGGGGGTGGGGTGGAAGAAGGGACAACCGATTGCAAGGATCAATGCATAATATGCTTGAGGGGATGAATAGCAGAAACAATGGGGGAAGGGAGATAGTTGTCAGTGTAAGATATGAAAATAGTAATAATAGATATTCTATCAAGGCATCAAAAGAGTGGAAAGGGGGCAGGGCAGGGGAGATAGACAAGCTGATACCATGGACTCAAATAGAAAGTAAATGTTTATAAAATGATGATGGCAACATATGTACAAATATGCATGATGCAATTAATGTACGGATTGTTATAAGAGCTTTTAGAACCCCAAATAAAATTATTTCTAAAAATAAATTTAAAGTGAAAATATGAAAACAGGAAAGAAGGAAAAGTTCAAAACAAATGTCAGAAAAGACTCTGAAACTTGCTCTTTACCATAGAAGCTAAAGCGCATGGAAAAAATGAGGTAATCAAAAAATGTAAGAGAAAATTTCAAAAGGCAGATTGAAAAGAAAAAGTCAAATATGAAAATAAAATGTGTGGCTGAACCCTGGTGGCCTAGTGGTTGAGTATGGGACTGCAGCCCACCGGGTTGACAGTTCAAATCCCACAGCAGCTTTCCAGGAGCAAGGCTGGGCTTCCAGGGCAGTGGGAACACAAAAAATAATAAAAAACGTGCAAAGATGTACAGTTAGAAAAACAACAAATGAAGAGCACATTTGCTATCTCTCAAGGGGGGGGGGATCAAGATTTGGGTTGCCATGTTCTAAGATTCCCTGTGCAAAACATTTAATGATGCAGAAAGCATCCAAGGATATGGAACAAATTTTAAAAGCTAGTTGAAATTCAATCATTTCAAGAAATATCATGTGAGCAAGAACCGATGGTACTAAAGAAAGACACTCCAGCTGCACTGAAGATCACCCAATAGCATTTGCAGCAGTACATTGACAGGGAACTGCTAGAAGCTCAGGTCCGATTCAGAAGAGTACTTGAAACAAAAGATACCATTGCTGATGAAGGCAGAAAGAGAAGAAGAAGCTCCCAGAGTCCTCCTTATGCGAATGCCATGCTTACAAAAAGACTCACCATTAGTCCGTGACCTGACTGACAGGCTAAACTCCGCCCCTTCACTTATACATTTCTTCAAGTTGGCATGAAATTATGTAACCACCACAGCAGAGAATACCCCCCCAAAGATTGTGCCTGTGTTTATTGACTATGCTAAGACCTTCGACTGTGTGAAGCATGGCATAATATGGATAACCTAGAGAAGAATAGGGACTCCAGAACACTACACTGTGCTCATATGTAACCTGTACACAGATCAAGAGGAATCATTTAAACAGAACAAGAGAGTATGGAGCGCTGTTACATTCAAGAAAGATGTGTATCAGGGTTGTATCCTCTTACCCTACGTCTTCAATCTGTATGATGAGCCAATCATCAGAGAAACTGGGTTATATGAAGAAGCCTGTGACATCAGGATTAGAGAAAGGCTTATTAGCAGCCTGTAATATAGAAATGACACAGCCGGGCTGGCCGGAAGTGAAGAGGTCTTGAAGCACTGCCTGGTGACGAGCAAAGTTTGCAGCCTTCCGTATGGATTGCAACTCAATATAACGATGAACAAAAGTCTCACAACCGGACCATTAGGTGACATCGTGGTAAATGGAGAAAAAGCTTGAAGCTGTTGTCGTGAGAAGTGCCACCCATAATTACTCAGTGCTCTTTGACATTTCCCTATACTCGGTTTATTCGCTTCAAGCACATGCCAAACAATCTAACACTCTTAAAGTGAACTTGTCTTTAGCTAAAAGGCAGTGCAAGATGAATTCAGTGACTGGCCCTTGGTCCCGTTAGGCATCGCCTTCATCGGTACTCACCCGCATAGAGTCGGCGAGAGCATGAGCTGATGGCTCCTCCTTGGTTCCTAGCTCTCTCAGTTCAGTCTTTCGACCCAGCTTTTGTATAGATGGTCTTGCTGGCTCTTCGATCTCATTCACGGTTTTCTCAGGGTTCCCCAGATATGTCTGCGGAGCTTCCAGGTGCTGCCTTGGTAAGTGGTTTACTTCTTTTCAGTGAGTCTGCAGGGATTCAGCATCTCCTACTGGACTTTTAGTCTCTCTCATAATGGAGTCCCTTCTGTTCATAGGTGGTATGTAATGCAACATCTGGCAATGAAGTTCCGCTTCTTATAAGATAGTTCCACGTCTTGCAAGGCAGTTTCACATCTTGTAAGGTAGTTTTAACACAAACACACTCTCGTCAGTTGTTACGGATTTAGTCTAGTTTGGATTTACAATCAATGCTCATGACAGCAGCCGTCAAGAGATCAATAACGCATTGCACAGGGTAAGTGCACTGTACAAGACCTCTGAAGTGTTGTTGTAAAGCAATGATGTTACCTTAAGGGCTAAGATGCACCTGACACAAGCCATGGTGTTTTCAACTGCCTCGCATGCATATGAAACTTTGACATAGGAAGACTGGAAAAGAATCAGGACATTTGAACTGTGCTGGTGAAAAAGACAGAAAGCACAGTGGTCTTCCAAAGGAACAAAGAGAATTATCTTGGAAGAAATTCAGCCAGAGTATTCCTTAGAGGCAAGGATGGCGAGACTTTATCTCACATGTTTGGAACACGTTGTCAGGAAAGAACAGTCCTTGGAGGACATCGTGCTTAGTAAAGTAGAGGGGCCATGAAACAAAGGAAGGCCCTCAAGGAGCTAGAAGGACACAGTGACTGCAACAGAGGCTTAAACATAAGAACAATCGTGGAGATGGAATGTTCTGAGGGTCGCTCTCAGTTGAAAACACCTTAAAGGCACCTAACATCAACATACACTTCAAATAGATAAAGGGAGAGGTTGTTACTGGTTGGCTCCGATTCAAGGTGACCTTTTGTATCACAGAATGAAGCATTGCCAGATGGTGGGCCATCTCCAGGCTTACTGGTGCACAAACACATGGTAAGTGGATTATACCTTAATACTGCTGTGACCCCAATGGGGCCGCCTTTAAAGATAGGCCGTTTGCCCTTCCTACTCTATAGAGTAAGCAGTGGTGAGAAGGATCAGCAAGGACCTGGAACTGATCATTTAACCATGACCAGTTTGACCATAAACAGTAAGGCTCTTTTTATTGGAAAATCGAATAACTGCAGAGACACTATGTGGCAATCATGTGCTTATGTTAATTTCATGATTGAGACGTAGGGGTGGAGTCTAGTCTGTTCACCTGGAGATAGCCATTGAGTAGTCCATGAGGCCTCTGTGTGGGCATGCCTTTCTCCTGAGACTTCTGGGAAATCTCACGACATTTCTGTCGTGGAGATGAGAAGCTATCTCCCCAGTTGTTGGGAGTCAGTCTCGGAGACAAGGAATTATGGACAAGGCAAGATGACAGAGTCTGAGCTGCTGCACGAGCCGGAGCAGAAGCCACGATGCCTTGCCTTGATGGAACCAGACCTCTGAAGCTGGAGAGGCTTTGAGGGGACCCCCGCCGGCGCTGAGTGGCTTCTGCCACCACGGAATGCTGTTGATGGACCCTGAGCCCGGGAAGCGAGGAGTCACAGGGAGACCCCTGTCGGCGCTGGGACTCTGCACCCACTGGCCTGTGACTTCGTGAGTCGGAAGGAGACGTTATAGACTGGTATCGGGCATGTGGGCTAATATCAGACTTGTGACTTTGAACTGGACTGGGTTGGGATGCTTTCTCAGTGTTCCATTCCTCTTGTATATAAACCATTCCCCTATATCCATATGCGAGTCTATGTATTTGTTTCTCTAGTCTACTCAGACTAACACACACTGGTTCAGACTTACTTTACTTTTATATTATATAACCCCACTATCGAGTCTGTCTGATTCATAGTAACACTGTGCAGGTTTCTGAGACTGTAAATCGTTACATGGAGCAGACAGCCTAATTTTTCTCCCCAAGAGAGGCTGGTGGACCTGAACCACCAACCTTGCAGTTAGCATCCCAATGGTGCTATATCGGATGCAAACAAAAAACGGTCCAGTTGACCTAAGAGCAGCCGGTTTCTTTAAACTAGGTCATAGCTTAATTGTTGTCCTGGGTGAATTATGAATAAAGTGAATTTAAAGTTGGAAAAAAATAGTACCAGGTACCAACCAATGACAACCTGAATAGATCTTTAAGTTCCAGGAAGATGATTGATAAGACTCTACCATAAATTAACAAGGAGGTCTCTAAAGGGAATCAACGACAACTTTTTTTTAAGGCATAGATTCAAGAATGGGTTTTGGCTCACAATCAATACTAGTTTCAATTTAAGAAAAATTAGTACTTGCATCATGGCCCTGATCAATACTCTCTTTCAGAGTATATATGGGTTCTATAGCAAAGTGCAGAGAAGAAATTAGATGGTGCCCAAATATCAGATAAAAATGTCTGGGGTCTAAAAAGCTAGTTTCCAAACAAGCAGCCATGCAACTGATAAGTCAACTAAGTCTACATGGAAAAGCACTCCAATATCAGTGACCAAGGGACCACAAATCATATAATACAAAATTGAAGGAAGAAACAGCATTAGAGCCCAAATGAGATTCTTGTGTGCAGAAGGCTATGAATGACAGTGAGAGCACAAGATAAACTTGTGAGATCTATCCAGAAAATGAGCCACCACTGATTTCCCTCTCTCTATAATGGAAGTGTGCGAAGAAACTGGTTATAAAACAGAGTGCAGGGCTGAGCCCTGGTGGCATAGTGGTTGTTGTGTGGGACTGTGGCCCACAGGGTTGACGGTTCAAATCCAGAAGCAGCTCTCCAGGAGCAAGGCTGGGCTTCCTATTCCCACCAGAGCAGTGATGCCACACACACACACACACACACACACACAACAGAGTGCATTGTAGAGATGCCAATAGGAAATAAAACTGAATTAGACAGTTAAAATCTTATCTGTTGATCCCTCTCATATACATTGGACTTGATAGTGTTTTCAATATTTTCTCTGTGTATTTTTCCTTTTTTTCTTTTTCTTCATATGGGGGTTTCACTCTGAAGTATTTTCTCATTGGTGTATTCAGGATTGATGAGCCTATAGAGACAGCAAGTAGAATAAGGGTTCCAGTGGGGGGTATAGTGGATGTGGGGGTGGCAAGGAGTAAAGGAGAAATGATATCAAGGTGTTCAAGAAGAAAGAGAACATTTTGAAACAGATTGTATTACCAATTGTACAATATTCCTTGATGTGATTGAACTTTGGAATGATATGATATCTGTATTACCTACCCCCAAAAAAGTATTTGGGAAAGAAATAGGGCCTATCAAGGAACTAACAGGATCTAGATAGCCACCAGATTCTTCCCATGTTTGTGGTGATCCCTGAGATGTGCCACTGAAGTGGGTAAGAGGTTGGAAATAGAGATTTATTTACGCCCTAAGCTCTATTCTACTGGTCTCTGTGTTGAAGATTGCTTTTCCATTTCTGTATAAAAAGATGTTGAAATTTTTGTATTTTTTTGTGAAATTTTAGGGTTGTGTGGCAGTCATGTACTCTTGTGTCACTTTCATGATTGGGAGTGTGGGGGTGAAGTCTATCCTGTCAATCTGGAAATAGTCAATGAGACCTCTGCATGGACATGGCTTTCTTCTGAGAATCCTGGAAAATCTTGTAGAACTTTCCCCTTTATATCCATGAACATGGAGTCTCTTTTCTCAATGAGAAAACTTGGAAATGTAACAAACTGGCAGACATAAACACAATCATGGCATTGATGTCATTAGTGTACATGAGACAACTGAAAAATTGATGAACTGAATTTTTTAATTGTTTTATTGGGGTTCATATACCTCTTATCACAATCCATACATGCATCCATTGTATGCCAAGCACATTTATACATCTTTTGCCCTCCTCATTCTCAAAACAATTGCTATTTAAGCCCTTGGCATCAGCTCCTCATTTTCCCCCTCCCTCCTTGTCCCCCTTCATGAACCCTTGATAATATACAAATTATTATTACTTTATCATATCTTACACTGTCCACCATCTCACCTCACCCATTATCCATACCCCAGGGAAGAGGTTATATGCAGATCCTTATCATTGGTTCACTCTTTCTACCCCACCTTCCCTCCATCCTCCTAGTATCTCCATTCTCACTGCTGGTCCTGATGGGATCATCTGTTCTGGAGTCCCTGTGTTTCCGGTTCCTATCTGCAGCCATGTACATCCTCTGGTCTAGCTGGATTTTTAAGGTGGAATTGGGATCATGATAGTGGGGAGGAGGAAGTATTGAAGACCTAGAGGAAAGTTGTATGCTTCATCATTGTTACACTGCACCCTAACTGGTTTGTCTTCTCCCTGCGTTATCTCTGTAAGGAGAAGTCTGTTACCTACAGATGGGTTTTGGGTCCCCAACCTGTACTCCCCCAAATTTACAATAATATAATTTTTAATTCTTTGATAGCGCGTATCAGATCCCCTTAGCACCTCGTGGTAAAACAGGCTGGTGTGCTTCTTCCATGTGAACTTTGTTGCTTCCTGGCTAAAAGGTTGCTTGTTTACCTTGAAGCCTTTAAGACCCCAGATGTTATAGCTTTTGATAGCCTGACATCATCAGCTTTTTTCACCTCATTTGCATATGTATGCATTTATCTTCAGCAATCTTAATATGAAGGTGGGCACACAATGATATGATCTTATGTTCTTTGATGCCTGATTCCTGATCCCTTTGATACCTCGCGATCACTCAGGCTGGTGTGCTTTTCCCATAAGGACTTCGTTGCTTGTGAGCTAGATTGCCTCTTGTTTACTTTCAAGCTTCTAAGAGCCCAGCTGCTATATCTTTTGATAGCCGGTGTGCTAGGTAGCTTTGTTGTGCCAACATGGCTGATGAACACATGTGAGATTAATTGAAGGGCAGAGATATAAATGACTCAGTGAGCACAGCCTTTCTCTCGCTTGCTCTTAGATCTTCAGACCAAGTGGTTGCCTTGCTTGTTCTGTCCTCGATTTGCAAACTACACTACCCGTGGGACACCTAATCCGTGGACTGTACCACTGTAAGTTGAGGTTCCTTCAAGCCCTGCTTCGCCACACTACTGGAATATACATCTCTTGAGCTGGGAACTCTCAGATCCTGTCGACTGGCTGACTGTTAAACTACCCTGCTGTTTGCCGCCTGTGGCTGATAGCCTGAATTGCTCTACAGATGCCTACCAGGTGTCCCTCAAGACTCAAAGGACTGCCAGAGTATTAGCTGTCTTACCCACGTGAGTTGCACCAAGCCATTTGTACTGCTTTATAGATTAGATAATTACTTATTTCTTATATTAGATCTTTCTATCAATATAAATATATATACAATTATTAGCATCCTGAATTTGTGTCTATTACAGTTGGGCACCATCAACTTTTTCCAACACATTTGCTTATGCATGTATTTGGATAGACTAGATTTTTAAAAAGTAAGAACTGAGTATACCTTGTTTAGAGAGACAAACCCTTAGGTTCCAATGCATATTTATATGGAAAGCAAAGTAATAGAAGAAGGTTTACATGCAAGAAGAAGTCATAAAATAAGGTGATGGGCAGGATTTAATCAGTAAGAATGAAGGGGAGAGCAGGGTGGGGAACCAAAGCCCACTTGGGGGTAATTGGACACCCCCTTACAGGGGAGTCATGGGGAGGAGATGGGACAATCAAGGGGCAGTGAGGTAGCAGTGAAGCATAAAACTTTCCTCTATTTCCTGAAGGTTTCCTTCCCCTAAACACCACGGTCCCTGCAGCTCCAGCTGGACTGGAGGAGGTGCACTGGCAGAGATGGGAGCTGGAAACGCAGAGAACTCGGGGTGGATAAACCACTTGGGGTCATTGATGGGAGTGGAGTTGCCAGATGGTTGGAGGGAGGGTGGGGTGGAGAGAGGAAGCCAGCTATGGGGATCTGCAGACCATCTCCTATCTGGAGGACGGACGTAGGGAGGAGTGGGCAGGGGGAGATGTCGGGCAGTATAAGATATGACAAAACAATAATGACTACAGAGTAATGAGGACTGGGGGGAGGGGGGAAAGGTTGGAAGGGGAAGGAAGGGAGGCTCATATCAGGGCCCCAAGGGGAAAGGCAGATGTTGGGATAATGTTGACGAGGACAGGCAAGTGAGGGTGCTTGACACAGTTATGTAACTATGTATTGAACTATGTATGATGAAAAGGGATGTACGAGCACCCAATAAAATGATTAAAAAAATAAGGTGACAGGCAATGTCAATAACATACAAAATATAGTTGAAGACAAGAAATGTTACTGGAAACAGAAATTTTATAAAAATAAAAGGATTCATTCAACAAGAAAATCCAGAAAATCCCAAAGTGTACCTGGGATATGAATATACATATAATGACTAGAGACATGAAAAATCTATAAGGAATTGTCCTCAGTATAAGAAAAAATTAAGAACATACATGTGCTATCATTCATGCACTTTGAAAATGTCATGCTAGGTAAAAGAAACAAGTTTGCTCCTCTTGGTTTTATAAAATTCGGTTCAAGAATATATTGTAGCTTTTGCAATATCTTCTCCATGTGGAAGTAAAAGAGTGAGAGGCCAGGATTCTGAGGGGAAAATGAGGCTAGAAAAAATGGAGAGAAAATATAAATATATAAACGTGTGTATGCAACTTTGTGCCTCTACATAAATCAGACCTAATTACGTGCATGATTTCTTCTAATAACATGGCTTTGTATGATAGTCATCTTTGTGACATGGGTGCTGAAGACAAAATGTTGCATAAGCAAATGTGGTGAAGAAATCTGATGGTGCTGGACTATTAAAAGAGATAGCGTTTGGAGTCTTCAAGGCTTATAGTTAAGCAAGCAGCCATCAAGCAGAGCAGCAACAGAGCCCACATGGAAGAATCACACCAGCCTGTTTTTATCTTGAGGGTATTATCATGGGACTGGGTATTAGAAGGTCAAAAACAAGTAACCAAATTGGTGTGAAGGGGTGTGCATGCAGCGGAAACCCAAAGTCCACCTGCAAGATAATTGGACAGGATCTCACAGAAAGGTCACACAGAAAGGATGATGAATCCAGGATGCTCTATGGCACTGATTAACCACATAACTATCCACTGGTTCTTTAATAATTCCTCCCCTTAATTTTATGGTTTTAGTTTTACATCACTAAGTATGTTGCATTTGCATATGTTCATTCGTATATTTAAGAACATACATACATGAAAGTCAAGAGAGATAACCCTTCAGAATCAGTAAGAGAAGCAATAGTTTCCTGGGGGTATGGGGAGAGAGGGAAGAGGGAATAGCATTGATGATTCTATAACTCCACTTGATGGGACTGAACAGCAGAATTGTTTGTGAATGGATATATCGGATCATGGAAGACATGGCACACAAACACACACACAGAATAAAGGTTGCTAGGGGATATGATGGGGGAGGGAGGGAACAACATGGAGCTGAAATCAAGGAGTTCTAGAAAAAAGAAAATGTTTTCAAGGTGATTGCGATTGTAAAATACTGCTCAATGTGATTTTTCCTGTGGAATGTTAGGATAACTGTAAAGGTTTCTGATAAAATGATATGTTAAAGAAAACCAAAATCTTCACAAGTGGATCCGCAGACAATGTTCATGGAAGTCAAGAGATCGGGGAATGTGGGAGAGAGGAGGGAGCTCTAGAACTGACGGCAATGATGTATAAACAATTCTTTTTATAGTGACTTACCTGTGGAAGTGAATGATATATGAAGTTTAGATCAATAAAACACTTAACCCACTGGATCTTTTCAGGTCTGGACAGCTATGCAGGGCCAGGTCTGGTTAGTACCGAGACGGAGGGGAGCCTAGAGATGTCAGGGGCTGTGGACTTCCAGGTGCCCTGTTGGTGCAGAAGGAGCCCTGGGGACACAGAGGCTTCTCGCCTGCAGTTCGAACCAGCAGCAGCTCTTCAGAGGAAAGACTGGACTATTTCCTCCTCTCAGAAGTTGCAGTATCAGAAACCCACAGGGGTTCATTATGAGTGCCACTGACTGGAGGGCAGCAGGAGCACGTGGTGGGGTAGTGGATGCAGAGTTGGGTTGTGGACCAGCAGGTGAGCAGGCAGAACCCAGCAGCCAGTCTGCCACAGAAAGGTGAGGCTTTCTGCCTCTGTAGAGATTTACAGGCATGGAACTCTGCAGGGGCAGTTCTACTCTGCCCTCCAGTGCCCCTCAAGAAGCAAGAGAAGCAGCGCCTTTCTTTCTGTTCATTCCGCAAACACCAATGGAGAAGGGACTCGGGCGGCCATGGCCGTGGTGGCGCAGTGATGAAGCGTTGGGCTGCTAACCGCAAGGTTGGCATTTCAAAACCACTAACCCCTCCAGGGTAGAAAGATGAAGCTTTCTATTCCCACAAAGAGTACACGGTCTTGGAAACTCACTGGGGCAGGTAGACCCAGTACTGCGGGGTCACAAGGAGTCAGCCTCACCTCAATGACAGTGAGTTGGGTTTTCATTTAGCCATGGCTCTAAGCACTGAAGTTGCAGCATAGAATTAAACAGACAAAACTCCCAGTCCTCACGAAGCTTACACAGTAAATTAGATAGCATGTGATGTAGGAGAGGACTAGGGAGAAAAATTAAGTCAAGAAGGGAATGCACATCAGTGGGAAAAAGGTAGTAGGAGGGGTGGGATTCTTGCAATTTTAAGTAAAGGGATCAGATAAGGCTTCATTGATAAAGTAGCATTTGACTCTTTCACTACAGGAAGTGATCAAATTGGGGGGGGAGGATGGTGGTGGATCCTTCCCAGCAGGGAGAAAAGCAGGCCTAAAAGCTCAAAGGCCTAAAGGAGAAGGGCTGAGTGTTCTGTGCTGGGACAGAGAACATTGAAACAGAAGGAGAGAAGGCCAGAGAGGAGTGGGGAGAAGAATGGGGAGTCCCCTCCTGGAGGCCATTGTAGGGGCTTGGAAACTATTTG
>PVJH01008511.1:0-84854 GCA_004026705.1 Nesogale talazaci | reverse complement strand
CAGAAAAAAAAATTTCAAAGATCAAATGTATCAGAAAGGAGATTGAGACAAGATATTTAAGTTTACCTTCTTTGACACTTATGTGTATTTCCCAAGTGCTTATGAAGAGTCTGTACATTTGTTACAAGGTTTCTGTATAAAAATGTGAAATTATATTTTAAAAGAAAGACCTTGAACTAAAATAATTTTAATTTATATGCTAGGAAGTATAACTTACGTCTTTAGTAATTGGTCAGGTTATGGATAATTTATTTTTGATGAATTTAAAGATTTTTATTCTTATTTTTTAGCTCCCTCAGAAAAATAAATTATACGATGGAGCTAATTATTTGATTGGACTCTTATATCCTTTAAATCCTACTAGAAAGTTGGACAAATAAGTGTTAATTTATACAAAACTGAGTAATGCCTTCTGCCTTCATGTGAATATACGGAGTACATTTTAGTGTGTTCATTATTTAGATATTTTCATGTGTACTTTATTTTTGGGGGGGAGGGGGGCATCACTGCCCTCTGGTGGGAGTGGGAGGCCCAGCCTTGCTGCTGCTGGATTTGAACCGCCAAGCCAATGGGCCGCAGGTCCCGCACTCAACTACCACGCCACCGGGGCCCAGACCCTTATGCTTTATTTTTATACAGAAATCTAGTATGACATTTATGGGTCACTGTTTTGGAACTGACGTGAGATATGACAGTGTAAGACAAAGGTCAAGTTATACATTTCTGAAAGGTTTCTATTGGTGATACCTGTCAACCAAACCCACACCCACTGCCACTGAGCCCAGCTTCCAGCAGCCCTGTCGGACAGAGGTGCATGGCCAGTGCATTTCCACAGCTGTGAAGGGTACGGGAGCGGACCGCCAGGCCTGTTTCTCACATGGCAGCTGGTGGCTTCAAACCACTAACCTTTAGTCCCAGGTCACCCGGACTCTCGATGTCACTGAGAGACAAATGCTATACTTTCACTTCATAGTGCTACTCCTTTACCCTGCTCTGCATATTGTGTGCATTTCACTTTTAAAAACAAAGTTTGTTCATTCATTTAATGGGTTTTTGTTGTTTCTTGTAAGTCACCCATCAACTTCAAGCTCCTGCAAGTTTTACTGCTTTAGTTTGCTTATTATAAATTCATCTACGGTATGTTTTTCATTGTTGCAACTTAAAAAAAATTTTAAATTATGACTGTTATCTTACCAGCTACTAGGGGAGGGAAATGTTAACACTAAATTAGAAATTTTCTCTTCGGTGATTAATTAGAGTAATGCAATCGCTGCATCAGGAAAAATGAAAGAAGGAAGTTTTAAGATTTAAAAGTTACACAAAAGGGAATACAACTGTTCTGTCCTCAGCCCCAGAGGAAGTATCAGTCAAAAATAAATAGAAGGCTGGTGCTAGCTGATGAAAAGCTAGAAAATAAGTGACTTTCTAAAGTGACTTTTAGGGGGGTGGGGGGGGCAGTGTTGCTATTTAATATGCTAGAAAATGCACATGAAAGGTACTGAAGAAAGAGTAATTTCTCAACTCTTTTTAGAGTAGCTGCTTATATTTGTACCCAAAAAATGCCCGTTTTGAGAATTTATGAAACAGTTGTTTCTATAAGTTATGTTGGGGGAAGTCTTAAAATTATACTTCCTTTTATTTATTTTTTTTCTCCTAGGTAGCAATTACAGTGAAAAATGTGACGTCTTCAGCTGGGGAATTATCCTCTGGGAAGTAATAACACGTCGAAAACCCTTTGATGAAATTGGTGGCCCCGCTTTCCGTATCATGTGGGCGGTACACAATGGTTCGTGGAAACAAACTCCCCCCCCCCCCAAAAAAAAAAAACAGAACGAAACAAAACAAAACTATCTTTAATGTAGTGTATGCTTTTTTCCTAATTTGAAAAACTGTTCTTGCTCCTTCCCACCAAGCAAAGTCATTCATTTCTTTGTTTAAATGGACAATTTTGGGGTAACCAGAATATTTCCAGTTGACCTATCTTTCCTTTACCCTTCCTGGGGAGCTTGGGTCATACAGTGGGTTATGTATTGGACTCCTTCCTACCCACAAGGTCAGCAGTTTGAAATCAACTCTCTAGCTGATCTGCAAGAGAAAGAGGAAGCTTTCCACTCCTATAAAGATTTATAGTTGCAGAAACCTACAGGGCCATTTCTGTGGGACCCGCTCAGTGTCAGACCATTGGATTTCTTAAACAGGTGTGTGGCCGGGGGAATAAGCATGAGCCTGGCCTCTGTTGCTCTCAGTCGGTGCTTAGATCTAAAGAGAATGGCGCAGACTGTATTGATTTTCACAGCGGTCAGCAGTAGATAAGCCAGTGCCACCTGAGAAGTAGGCTGGTCCTGACTGAGGAATGGGGAAACGCAGACAAGTTTGTGTGGAAAACAGGAAAGTGTTATCTATCCTGCATGCAGTGCAAGATAAATTGGGTATTATGGCATTTCCATCTTGAGATTTTGGAAGCAAGACTCTCCCCCAGGAGAGAAAACCAAGAATAATAATACAAATTTTAACATTCCACTCATTAAAAACAATATTCTTGGGGTATCCTGTTTTGTTTTGTTTTTAATCTCTTCACCCATCTTTATAATTACCTAATTTTATAGTCTTGGGAGCTGAAATGCGGAGATGTTCAGTGAGTATCATAAGGTTACAGAGTTGATAACTTTTAGAGCAGTGATTCAATTTTTATTTTTTTGACTCCAAAGCCTGTATACCCACTATTATGGAGTATTTTGTCATCTGATATTTTCCACGTAGGACAGTGGCGAACTATTTACTATCAGACTTTGTTGTACATCAACGACTTAGCATTTGGTAGTCACAAGAGCCAAAGTGCTAGACAAGAGTAACACTGGCTGTGATGGTAGGGTTCATTGGCTGCGCTGTGATTCTTAGTGATCTGGCAGTTATGCATGACGTGATTTTGCAGCTATGTAAATGATAGAGTCATCCTCCATTTTCATAATGGTGATTCCCCTTTTTCAAATAATGTTCATTTTAACCTAAATATTTTTATAAGAGAGGGCAGTGGGTGTGTTTTTTAAGTTAAATTGATGTACAAATGCAACGGACTTGAGTCCTTACTGATCTTTTTGAGATTTAGTAATGATAATTTTAACCCTGTAGGCTCTTGGAGTGTTCCATCCTCCTAATTAGTTATTTCACATTTGCTTTGGAAAAATAAACTTTCTGAATAAGTTTACCTAACCTTCCTTACCTTTTCTGTTACTTAATTTCTGTCACTTGATTGTAATCATTCTGATTAATGGTATTTTTAAATACTTTTCCCCAAACGGTAAGAAACAAATGTTTGTCTACTTATTGTATAAACTCGTGTACAAGCTGAGTTTTTCAGCACATTTTTTATGACTTATTTGTGGTAAAATTACGTGCCGTAGTTGATATTCTGTCCAGTTTATACTCAAGTATGTTTGGTAGGTCAGTTGTAGACTCTGGAAGCAACATTATTGAAAACCGTTAGGATTTTTAGCAGTGTTTCATACAACCTTTACTGTCACTCGAGACGATGCTAGCCCCCTGACCCAGTCAGTGAGTCAATGTCGGTGAAATAAAGGATAGAAGAACTAATTTATTTGAGTCAATGGTAAACATCTTATGGTTTTTGAGACTAGACATAGAACCTTATTCAAATATAGCAGTGTTGGTAAATCTGGAATAAAAAATCATTTTCAGTTTATGAAATGATTGACTCAAGCAGCCAAAAGATCTGTGTTCCACAAGGGGTCATTTGAAGGTCAGAATTGAACACTTTTTAGATACATGCAAGTAAGTCAGAAAGTATTGCTACTAGGGTCCCGGATCATACATGCATGCCTGTATATGTACAGACCTGTCTCTCAGATCTAAGGATGACTCAGTCAAGTGTTCTTAGTAATTCCCTTATATTAGTCTCTGTAGGGCCAAAAAAAAAGTGCTATGTAGAAAAAAAATGGATTTGAAGTTAAATGGAGCATCACATTTTTATCAAAATTCAAGTGGCCATCTTCCCACATCATTGAAGCTATGCAACTAGTGTATGGGAATGCTCCCCTCATAAAACAGTTGTTTCTAGATGGATCAAATGTTTTACAGAATATCATGAGGAGGACTTCACAGATGTACCAAGAGAAGGAAGAAAATCATTCTAAACAAATGAAAACTGACTAAATCCAGAAAGTGGTAGAAGAATACCATAAAATGACCACTGCTGTAATGGCTACATCAACAGGAACCTCACAGGGCCCAGCAATTTCAGCAGCGAGCAGACATTCTCACCTCCATAAGCTGGCGGGCGTGTTTTGTGAGAACCAGTGAATGCAAATTTCCGGTCTTTTCCATTACCCTTTCAAGCAAGGTTGAAGTTCATGAAGATGATTGTATGGAACAAATTATAGCTGGAGACAAGCTTTGAAATGACCAGCTTGATGTAGAGAACAAGGTCCAGGGAAAAGAGTGGCTTCTGGAGAGATCTGCGGAGCTAGTTAAATTCAAGGTAGAGAGTTCAGGGGCGATGGTGACTGGTTTTTGGGATACCACAAAGATTTTCTTGGAAGACATAGGAGATCATGGGGGCTGACTAGGGAGCCGTTCAAAGAAAATAGAGAAGTGCATCAATGGGGAATAGGACCAAGAAAGTTACATCCAGAGATTTGTTTTCATCACAACAGTGCACCTGCTTACTTGGGGGCTACAAAGACTGCCTCAAGAAAATTTCATTAGGAAACTGACTCCACTCCACCCACAGTGCAGATACTTATCCATTCCAGCTTCTTTTTGTTCCCCAAACTCAAAAGAATATCTCATAGCCGCAGGATAGAGCCCCTCAAGGATGCCAAAGCTGCTCCCTGAGCATGATTTACATCGAAGAGCACAGATTTCTTCAGAAAGGGTTAAGAGAGAGGGAAACACATTTTTCAGAAGTGTACAGACCTAGATGGAGGAGAAGTTGAGAAACAAGTAACTTCACATTTTGATGTGCTTGCTTAACAAAGGTTTCTGTGATTTTGCAGCAATACTTTCTGACTTACCCTCGTAAAGATGAACTTTTCAAATACGGTTTGAAATTTTTGCAATGAATCTGAAAGCCTGCACGTAAGGTTTCCCCAAGCCTTCATTTTGTTTTTCACAATTAGACATACTGAGTTCTTTCTGGATGCTAAATGAACTAGTCTGTAAGTTTCCATCTTATACATTATAAAAACTATCTTTTTAAAAAGGTTAGCCTTTTTTTATGAAACTATACAAAGATAATTATAATAGCCCAGAGAAGATTTTTTAAATGCACCAAATTTTTATTACTCTAAAATGTAGCGCTTAAATTGTAAGCTCTATAAAATGAATACTGTTTTATACATTCATAGAAAAATGTGTATCACTCTGGGTGAAAACATTCTTCTCTAATTTTCAATTGTAGGTACTAGACCACCGCTGATCAAGAATTTACCTAAGCCCATCGAGAGCCTGATGACTCGTTGCTGGTCTAAAGACCCTTCTCAGCGCCCTTCCATGGAGGAGATTGTGAAAATCATGACTCACTTGATGCGGGTATAACCCTTCTTTTGAGGGGCTTTGGGTTTAGTGGAATTTGAGATAAATTGATTTTAATGAGGTTTTTAAATTTGGGGACATTATTACAGATTGTTTCTCCTATACAAAAAAAATAGTTCTTTATAATAGAAAATGGCTAGACGAGGTTTCTGTCCTTGTTTGTCACTCCCACATTATTGGGCCAGTATGTTTGTTTCTAGGGTGCTTCATTTAGAATGTGAGAGAAGCCGAGTTAGTTCATCTCTAGAGCCTTTACAGGATTTATGTATCTTAAAATTTTGCGATGCTAGCTTGTGTAAATTTTGCATTTTCTGTAGTACAAACCTTCATCAAGTATTCAGTCATTTACACAGAAAAGTGGAGAGATTGTATTTCTAGACACATTGTATTAAGTGATTTTGTCCTGTTTGGAAATGTAGTCAACCCTTATGATTTGTGGATTCTGTGTATGTGAATTCGTCTACTTGTTAAAACTTACCTGTAATTCCAAAATCGACTCTCAAGGTGTGCTTGAAGGGGAACAGTTGGGTCTTTGGTGCACAGATTCCAAGAGGTGGAACCAGGTGATGTGCTGTCTTCTTGGTTTCCGTGTTCACACTGTCAACACATCTCCTTTCACAGTCACTTATGCCACCTTTTCTCACCATTGTCCCTTCCATGACCCCAGCTGTGTGGTTGAAGTGCTGGCTTAGTATTCCTTTATGCAATCAAGGCTATATTTGGCCTTATGGGGAAAATGTGTGTGTTAGAGAAGCATTCTGGTATTCATTCAATGATAACGAATCAATAATATATACTAAGCAAGAAATACATATAAAAGGTCATGTGTAAATTGGCTGATGAAAATGTCATGAGCCGCGACTTGCAGTATTGCCCATCAGATCAGTGATTTCATTATTCATTAATTCAATCTTCAGTAGCATGCTGCAGGCCACTAATACCACAAATAGCTTTTAAAATGTTAAAAAACCTTATTCTAGGATTTATGGCATTTTAAAAATTTAGATAAAGCCTTTTGAAATAATTGCCATAATTTCTTTGTCTGATAATTTATGATTATTTGAAATACTTTAGGCCTCTAGTGTTTGGGATACTAACAATTAGTTATGTGGTTCCTTGATTTTAAGAAGTTCACATATTTATGAAAGTGCCTGAATTTCAGCATAGTTTGCTGAGATTAAGAATCTTTCCTTCCCCTTAAATAGACAGGTCAAGAATTAGCTTTCATATTTTAAGATATACTGTCATTATCATTTCCCAAGTAGCCTGAGATTTTGATTCTATCTGTTAGAAATAGCATAGGTAATTTTTGTGTACAGTTATACCTAGAACCCTAGGCCCTGAAGATAGAGTGGATAAAAAACAGATTAGTATATCTACTCAGATCACATAAAGCCTTGTGATCTATAAATTAATTTAAAATCTACCCTATAGACTATAAAAATATATACCCATACTTTGAGAGTTAGTTCCGATGGTTATATTGTAACCAATCTCCATTCTCAAAGGAGTCATCAGTGTGACAGCCTCCAGGCTGTTACTTAATTTCATATGTTCCTCTAGAAAAGATATTTGCTATTTGTTTAAAGATCGTTTAGGCACCATGTAAACCAGATGTTTAGGTAGATACATGGCATTTGTCTGTGTTGAAATTGAAGAGCAGTAACCTTTTTTTGTTATCTGTAAAATAAAAAAAATTAGAGTTCTGCAAATTTAGTATATGCCTTTTGGAAAATAAAGCAACAGCATTGCTGTGGTCCAATTCCATGATAAGGAAGTAATTCAGATGTACTCCTCAGATTATTTTGACAGATTTTGATTTACATTAAAGAAAGTTTTCATTGTGATATGTTTTCTTAAATATAGTACTTTCCAGGAGCAGATGAGCCTCTTCAGTATCAGTATTCAGATGAAGGACAGAGCAACTCTGCCACCAGTACAGGCAAGTGAACAGACTGGAAGAGTGATAACCTGGTTTTTTTGTTTGTTTGTCGTTTATGATGAGAAGGTCTCAATTTCCATGAAATTATAATCAAGAAGCAATGAATGATGTCCCTATTTGCATTTTAATCCCTTCATTTCATGTGATTGAGTGCACTGTTAGTTTCCAGGTGCATCATATTCTTCATGAAGGCACCCAGATCAGAGTTATTAGAGTCTTGCTTCCAAGTCATGGGATTCTTAGGTATTTTTTCTTTTTTTTTTGGGTGGGAGGGGCATCACTGCTCTCTGGTGGTGGGAGTAGGAGGCCCAGCCCCACTGCTGGAATTGAACCTCCGTCCCAGTGGGCCGCAGTCCCGCGCACAACCACTACGTCACCGAGGCTCAGCCCAGATATTTATTTCTTAAAGGATGGAATATTGTATTTTGAAAACCATCTTTAATTTTTTTGGGGAGGGTGCATCGTTGCCCTATGGTGGTCCTGGGAGCTACCTAGCGCTGCTCCTGAGAGCCGCCACTGGATTTGAACCACTAAACCCGTGGGCTGCAGTCCTGCACTCAACCACTTATGCCACCGGGGCTCAGCCTATCTGTAATTTTTAAAAGCTGACTTAAACCATATTTTAGTTAAAATATCTTCAACTTGAAAAAACACACCTAGTGTGGAGTGGAATCTGTGTCTGTGATACTCAAATGAGAGAGAGTGGGAAGGGCAGGAGACTTGCTTATCCAAAGGTCCAAGTCTGTGGAGTTCTGCTCAGCATGGGAGGGTCACTCAGAGTCAGGATCCACAACTAACAACCAGAAAGGATAGTGAAAAAGTTTCCCAAATGGATAACATTTTTGTTTGTTTGTTTTTTGGCATCACTGCTCTCCGGTGGTGGGAGTAGGAGGCCCAGCCCCACTGTTGGAATTGAACCTCCGCCCCACTGGGCCGCAGTCCCGTGCACAACCACTATGCCACCGGGGCTCAGCCTAAATGGATAACATTTTAAAGATTTCTTTATTATTATATCAAATTGATAGGAATTAAATGACATTTTGTTCCCACCATATTTTTCCTGGCATGGGAGGGTCACCCAGAGTCAGGATACACAACTAACAACCAGAAAGGATAGTGAAAAAGTTTCCCAAATGGATAGCATTTTAAAGATTCCTTTATTATTATATCAAATTGATAGGAATTAAATGACATTTCGTTCCCACCATATTTTTCCTACCCCCCAAAGTTCAGATTTTTTTAAATTTAGAAAATCTTTTTTTCTGGCAAAAAAATTTTTTTAGGCTGAGCCCTGGTGGCATAGTGACTGTGTGCGGGACTGCAGCCCACAGGGTTGACAGTTCAAATCCCGCAGCAGCTCTCCAGGAGCAAGGTTGGGCTTCCTACTCCCATCAGGGCAGTGATGCCCCCCAAAATTTTTTTTTTAATTGGCTGATTTCCCCACCACTGCTTCAAGAAGTCTTTCAAGGTTGATTTACTACTCAGGTAGTCCACAAGATGTAATTTTACTGAAAATCTTTAACTTGCTTTGAATTCTAAAGTCAGCTTCTCTAAAATTGTATCACTGCCTTCTCCCCATTGAAGCTCTCTCTTTCCCTACTGTTTCCTCCAGCCATTGTGTCATCTTCTCAGGCATCTTGGGGCCTTCGATTCTACAATAACTTCGTGTATGGCCCTTCTCTTTCATCCACACTAAGCCACCACAAACCTCATTGAAATCTGACGCTTCGTTTTTGTCAGGCCTGCACCAGTACAGCTGAATGAGGCTGGAACCACATGTGCCCATTGTCCCCAGAAAGTGTTTAGAGCTGCTGGAGTTTGTACTGCACCTTAGTTCAATGACTCCTCCCTCCCTTCCGTGACTTTCGTTGTACTTCTGCTCATCTCCTCAGATTTCAAACACCTTCTCACCTTTTCGCACTCTCAGCTAACCCTGTTTGCTATTCCTGTTAGAATACTGGACTGATTAGAAGTGGATTTCTACAAGCTTACTGGAGAGATATAAGCCCACCCCCCTGCACCTAGACCCACCTCTTTTCTGTTCTGTTCTGGTACCAAGACGGAACCATCCTTGCTCTTGTTCCTTTTCCTTCTCTGTGGTGCCCCATTTGCTCATCCCATTTCTGCCCCCACCTCGCTCCATCATTAGATTTAAGTTTAGCTTTACTACTTTACCTTTCCAACAGCATATATGTAAGCTCACATTTTCTGGTTTCTCTGTTCTTACTCGAGCCCAGTTCACTCAGGCTTTTCTTATATCACTGTTCTAGAATTAACTCTGGTCAAAGTCACTGCTAATGTCCATATTACTCAGTTTTGCAAAAGAGTTCCACTGCTCACCTTATTTGACTATTAAGCCCATTTGACACAGTTATTTCTTTTCTCCTTTTTTATTTCTTTTGGGGGGGCATAACTGCCCTCTGGTGGAAGTAGGAGGCCCAGTCTTGCTCCTGGAGAGCTGCTGCTGGATTTGAACCACCAACCCAGTGAACTGCAGTCCCGCACACAACCACTATGCCATCAGGGCTCAGCCCTTCTTTTCTCCTATTAGCTTTTTTGCTTTGCTCTCCGGACGCCTTCCGGCTTGGATTTTAGCATGCATTTCTCTGGTCACTTGTTCTTACTTTCCTGTGCTGGTTATGTCTCATGCCTCCCACCTTGAAATGTTGAGTGCGCGTGGCCATCCTTTTTCCTCTTCGCTTGACCTTGTGATTCCATCCAATATCATGGTTTTTATGCCATCTCTTTGTTGAGGATTTCCCCCCATTCTGAAGACTGAGCTCCACACTCACTGCCTAGTTGACATTTAATAAACATCTCAAATATAACATTTTTCACACCAAACTCCCAATTTTCTCTTCACAGTCACTCACGATTTTCCCCATCTCAGTCAATAAACTTTTGATCCTGCTTATTCACACTAAAATCCCTGAAGTCATCTTTCTCTTCCCTTTTTTTGTAATGTCTCACAGCCAGTCTCACCAAATCCGCCTGGCTGCTGCTCTTCAATCTGTCCCACAGCCAGACTGTCTCACCACCTCCTTTGTTCACATTATTAACCATGTTTTGTTTTGGAGAAGGGCATCACTGCCCTCTGGTGGTTGTGGGAACTACTCAGCGCTGCTCCTGAGAGCCGCCACTGGATTTGAACCGCCAAGTCCGCAGGCTACAGTCCCGCACTCAACACCACTGGGGCTCAGCTGTGTTTTTTGTTTTAATGATTTGGGGGTTTTTTTGTGTGTGTGTGGCATCACTGCCTTGGTGGGAGTAGGAAGCCCAGCCTTGCTCCTGGAGAGCTGCTGCTGGATTTGAACCGTCAACCCTGTGGGCTGCAGTCCCGCACACAATGCCACCAGGGCTCAGCCTAACCATATTGTTTTTATCACAGCCCCCGTACTACCTGCCCCCCCCTCCTCCACACAGACTTCCCGTGTACTAAACAGACTCCTTCCTGCTTGAACACCTTTGCATGCGGCATTCCCTCTGCCAGCAGGGCTCTTTCCCCAGAAACCCATACACTGCATGCCTTACTCACTTTGGAGAAGGCTGCCAGTGTCTCAGTGAGCCAGAATTTCCATGGCTACTCTGTCTAAAACGGCAACGTTGCAGCCAACACTCCCCCCTCCAGCCCTCTCATTTAAAAAAGAAAAAAAAAATTATGATTATATAACCTATGTATTCCCCTTATTTATGGCCTGTTTTCCTAACTAGAGTGTTAGCTTCATGGAGTCAAGTACTTTTGTCTGTGTGACTGACTGCTGTTTCGTAAATAACATTCACATAATAGGTATTTGGTGAAGGTATGAACAGCATCTTCCTCCTCCCCATAGCTCTCCCTTCTTCCTGAGAGCAGCACTAACCATTTGCCCACGAAGACTGTTAGGTATTTTGGCTCCTCTCATTTAAGTGTCATTTAAGCTGGGTTTGTTTGGGTATCTTATTAGCTGTTACAAATGTATTATTAAACTACTGTTAATTTTTCACTTCTGTTTCTGCTTTGCTATAAGTAGAATGGAATTTGTTATTCACCGCATAAAGTCATGAATATTTCTGCTTCTAGGCTCATTCATGGACATCACTTCTACCAATACCAGTAATAAAAGTGACACTAACATGGAACAACTTCCGGCCACAAATGATACTATTAAACGCTTAGAATCAAAATTATTGAAGAATCAAGCAAAGCAACAGGTTTGTGATGTCATTAAAAGTAAAATCATACAGTAGTCATAATATTGTCCTAACTGAAAGTTACTGTCTTTCCTATCATTCTCTTCCAAGATCATCCTGACTGATAATGCTTGGTCATTAAAATGTAAAAGGGATATTTTTTGCTTGCATAGTTACCTAGCTATAGGAGTTTCCCTAAATTTTACCATTCATTACTGTTGGTCTCTCTCTCTCTCTCACACACACACACACACCCTTGTTGGTTTTAAAATATTTTACAAAGGGATTTCATTTCTCCTACCAAGTTAACTGATAATTGGGGTGTTAAACATGCAACTCCAGCGGTTGGCCATTTATAATGACAGTATCGCAGTGTCCCTTCGTTCACCTTGTACTTTGTCCCTACAAACTTCCTTTTTCTTTCAGAGCAGAATAGGATGCCCTAAAATCTCACTGCCATCTTCCTCCATTTAGACTGCCCAGGGTTCCTGAATCTTAGATCCTCATTAATGCAGCTCGGCCTATAATTTTAACAGAGTGAATCTGGACGTTTGAGCTTGGGAGCTTCCCGTGGGAGCAGTGTGGAGAGCTTGCCCCCGACCTCGGAGGGCAAGAGGATGAGTGCGGACATGTCGGAGATAGAAGCACGGATAGCCGCAACCACAGGTAAATGGGAACTCAAGGCCCTGGAGGAAGGAGTGAAGATGTATGTGATTTCGTTTGGCATGGCGGTTTCTGTTGTTCTAGGAAGGAGGAGATCAGGATGACTTCTTTATCTAGTTTATTTAAGGTAGGAAGTTGGCTTACAACATACATTAAAGCTTTCTAGCACCAGTTCTTCTCAAATTCCAAAAAAGGAAAATTTGAAATCCAAGAAGTATAGTTGATATAATTTGGACCATAAAATATATCTTCCTAATCATACTTTCTAGCCAAGGTAGTTCTTTTAGCTTGCATATGTACTGAAAATCTCAAGCGATTGAGATTTAAAATTTTGTCAGAAACAGAATGTTGGTCCGCCTTTGGAGATTTTGAATGAGACTTCCAGTTTGGTGCAGAATGTAAATAATGTCAGCATTCTTGTTGTGAAGTGAACAGAAAAATAAACTCTGGTTCCAAGTATGATTTGATCCAGCCACAACTGCCTGCTCTCCTCCCTCCCACCAGCACAAAGAGTTAAGTTGACTGAAGTTTTTAGAGTAAAAAATGAAAAGTCATAGTAATTTTACCAGATCTTGAAAGTTTGTGTTTTAATTTCATGTATCAGTTCTTAAATGATTACTTTTGGAAGCTCTGGTCAGGAAAAAACAACTACATTTTGTGTCCCTTGAGTAAACTAATGCTCTTCTTTCCTACCCAGGTTTCATTCTAAGTAATGCTAGGGTAGGTTTCTTGTTGTTCTCCCAGGAGTAGAGAGAGTGGAGTTGATTATAGCAATGAGTACATTTCTATTGTCGAATATGTGGACATGTAAACTACCAAAACCTTTCTGGAATTACCCCACCCAGAGATAAACCCTTAACGTTTTTAAATATTACTCTGAGTCTTAACATGTATATTTTCATGTGTATTTGTGTATATACATATATTTGTTTTTTAACTTAGCTAACCATGTGTTTCTTTTTTTAGGTGTGTTTTTTTTTTTTAATTACCCTTGTTAATTACACTTGAATCTCTTACTGTGATACGGTTCTGAGCCACATCATGGACCATCGTGCTATGCATACTTTTCTTCAATTAATCATGGTTATTGAATTTATCAGTCAGCTCCAGAATGAAATATATGGAACATCCAAAATAATAGCGCTGTTAGCCCATAGGGTTGATTTTTTCACACAAATGCAAACGAGCCCTCTCATGTAGCTTCCATCCTCAAAGGCGCATTGTTGGTCTAGATTCTCACTATAGTCTGCCCATCACACCCACATTCCAGCAGCAGCAAGGAGGAAGGAAGAGAGGGTAAGAGTGCACACTGTCTAATTTCTTCACATAACTCTCCCAGAAGTCCTGCCTAACAAATCACACTTACTGGGCATTGGCCACCATAATAGGGTCATGTGTCTACACATAGCTTCAAAGGCAGAGAAGCCCACAGGTAGAGAGCATCAAGGTTCTGTTGCCAAGGAAACGAGCTCATGGCCATGGTGTTGATTCCACCTCCTCGTGGCACTGCTGAGATTGGCAGGGACTTTAGGGGGGGGCCTTTGGAAGTTGCCAGGTGGAGTGTAGGTCTCAACCACTAACACGCTGTCTGTCTCCCCATGAGTCACAAGTGTCTCCTGACACAGGGCTGTCTCCGTGGAATGTCAGATGGTTGGTACACACAAGGCAAATCCCCCATCTTGTGTGGGACCACGTTCACTTCAGAGTTGTCATGCAAGATCAGCTTACCCTAAAGCAACATGTGTGATTATGATAGTAATTTTATGACTTTGCTACAAGCATCTCTCAAGTCAGACCCTGGTCTATAATTACTTACAGAAGTAATATTTCACTAAATCATAAGGGTAATCACCCTCATGAAAATGGTTCCTTTTTCCCCCTAAGTGTAGAGCACTTGCTCTCATGCATTCCTGGACTTTTACACAATCGACATGTACTTACTGAATTTTTTACCTTGAACAGTTCATACTCCCCCGCCTTTTGAACACTAATATACTCTAAACCAAGGGTATGAAACTGATGGGCCGCATGACGCACACACCCTGAGGTAGTTTTTTGTGACCCATGATGCTCTGAAATAAAATGAAAATAGAAAAAATTGTTATGAAGAAAATAGCGCGTAAGAGACATCGAGACAATACCGTACACACAGTTCCCTCATTAACCCTTTAACTACTGAAGACGAGTAGGATCACAAAATTAAAGTTGCTCATTTTAATTGATTTTGACATCCCTGTGCTCTAAACCTTGAAAGCTCTAGGAACTAATTTATTAGAAAGAAGTAATTATAATTACGACATTTCTTTCTTTGATTCAATGATTATCAATCACTGATTTTACTCTGTAACATACTTCAAGAAACATCTAGTTTGCATATATGTGTGTGTGTATCTGTGTATCATTAAAATAGAAATGGCTCTTAACCTCTCTTCCTTCCTCCTTCCAATCCCTCATTGCCTATCAGTGGTTTCACCTAGGTAGATGGTCCCTATGAATACATTTGCAATGTAGCTTCATTATCCTACAGCTCTGTGTGTCTCTGTCCTCTTTTATTTTGCTATAAAAACTAGTGTGTCAGATGTCTTGTATTGGTAGTTTGCTTTTCAATCACAGCTTTTCTAAGCATGGATGAAAAGTTAGATAGTTCTGCATGCCCTTCTGCATGACATGTTATTAACATCACTATTTAAAGATTCTGTTTTTGTAGCTAGTCATTTTCTCTGTTTCTATTTGTGGTTGTTTGCATGTATACTGTATATATGTGTTTTTGCAGCCTGTTCCAAGCCTAAACGGGGCCACCGTAAAACCGCTTCCTTTGGCAACATTCTGGATGTCCCTGAGATCGTCATATCAGGTATCAGAGACCACTGAGCTGGTCTAATAGCTGTGAAACCGGAATAATCATCCCTGGTCCTTTTAAAAATGCTTCTTGCTCCAGTTTTTATGACATCAAAATTGATACCTTGCATGCAACAATTATAGAGCTGGACTGAAATTTTATACCTCAATCTACACTGAAGGGGCCTTGCAAAATTCTTCAAATGTCCAATGATTAGGAAGAAATAGAAGGGGAAGACAATCTTTTCACAGAAGGGAAGGTGCGAGTCCAGGATTCTGCTAACATCTTCTTCCATCTCTTCTGTGAGCACAACCGCTGAACCCAGACCTTGTTTGCACCCAGCAGAAAAAAGAAAAGACAGTTTACAATTTTTCTGTTTTCCTTGGTTCCTTTCTTTCCCCATGGGCTACTTTTTGACTCCCGTTAACCTTTCTATCCAAGTCTCTTTCTGTTGGTTGCAAGTGAAATACAAAGTTGGATGAAGAGTTTGTTCAAAGTTCTATCTGCTTTAACTTAGAAAAGAAAAACCAAGTGAACTTGCTTGAGATTTCTTGTTTTGCTGAGTATCTTGCCAAAGAATCATGTAAAGTAGTCTATTCTGATCCTTGTTTATTTTCAAGAGAATCTTTTTGCAAAGCAAGTCTGAGTATGTTTATACCAAATTTACACATGGTAGGTACTTTAGTGTCCCAAGTAGATAAACTTGGCCTTATTTTCTTTTTTTTTTTAATTTTATTTTATTTAATCATTTTATTGGGGGCTCGTACATCGCTTTTCACAATACATAGTTACATTTTTTTGGCCTTTTTTTCTACTGACCATTTCTTAGATGAATCTAAATCACATTTGAAAGAAATGTAAATGGCATATTTGACTTTTGAGACTGGCTCATATATTATCGTAACTGTGATGTATTGATCTCCCTGCTTTTGGTTTTCTTTGATCCTCTCCCTTAATTTAGCCATAAATTTTAATAAGGAAAACATGATTTTATTCTCGTACACATTTCTGGCTGTGGGTTGATGTATTCTGTGTTTCTTTTTTTTCGGGGGGAGGGGCATCACTGCCCTGGTGGGGGGAGTAGGAGGCCCAGCCTTGCTCCTAGAGAGCTGCTGCTGGATTCGAACCTCCAACCCAGTGGGCCGCAGTCCCGCGCACAACCACTACACCACCGAGGCTCAGCCCGAGTTGATGTATTCTTTCTTTTCCTTTTTGGGCATCACTGCCCTCTGGTGGTGGGAGTAGGAGCCCCAGTCTTTGCTCCTGTGGAGCTGCTGCTGGAACTGAACCTCCATCCCAGTGGGCCGCAATCCCGTGCACAACCACTACGCCACCAGGGCCCAGCCCTTGATGTATTCTTTCAAATTCAGTTGTCTGTCATTGTACTTTCAACATCATTATTGTATTACTACAACCTGAAAATGAAGCGGAGAAGCCATGTTTTTCTTTCATTATGATTTTATCAACATTATGTGAGTGACTACCCTTTACAGAGTGCTTAATAAGTATGTGGCTAGCAAATAAGTGAACTAGCCATTATTGAACATTTCCACTGGTTAGGAATTGGGATCCAAATATAAATGACATAATTCTGTGGGGACTTCCTATCTGTGCAGAGCTCTTTTGTGTTAAGAGTAATGATTTTTTAGGCCGATGATCCAAGTAATTGGTCTTATTTTCAGACTTTGTCACTCCTGCTGCGCAGAGTGCTAACCTATCTCTCACACAGTGGTTTTAATTTATTGAATCATAACCAGCTTAAAGTACCTGTGGTCATTTCACCACCCTGCTGAAAAGGCATGAGGTATAAGGAAATACTGTTCTTGGCTGCCAAAAAGGCAATGTTTAAACTTACCTACTGCTGCTGTGCAACCATTATCTTGAATGTTTGAGGAAATCAGGAACATTTAAATAAATGGCAGTTTAATCTTAACTCAGCTCTTATGAGTAACCATTGAAAACATCAGACCAAAGGAGTTTTTGGTGGTTGTTTTTCTTTTTTAATAGCAGACTAAATACTGTTCCAGATAATAGGGAGCAAAGAATCTCAGTATGGAGCCAATGTGAACTTGTACTCCAAGGGGCGTTCAGCCATGTCTAGGACGTATTTTTGGTTGTCACAACTGGCAAGTGCTGCTGGCATCCAGTGAGTCGCGAGCAGAGATGCTGCTCCACATACTGTAATGCACCGGAGAGCCTACTCAGAACGTCAGCGAGACCAGGGCTTAGCAGGTCTTTTTAGATATACTGTATCACCTCCAAAGCAGGGGTTAAAGTATGTCATTTTAATTGACTTTATAGTAGCAGTGTAACTAGCTTATCAGATAACAGTGTACCCTTGTTACAGATAGGGACCTTAATATATCGTATATACTCGAGTATAAGCTGACCCGAATATCAGCCGAGGGATCTCCTTTTATCACAAAAACTGCCTTTAAAATGTGCTGAAAAGCTCAGCTTCTATACGAGCTTCTACGGTATCTGACGGCGTTGCGTGATTCACCCGGAGTCACTGAGGCAAAACTCACTTTGGCCTCGATCTTCTGACTGTCATCAGATCTATAACCCTCTCTAGTTTGAGTCCTAAAAGATAGACTGATTCTACCTTGCTGCTACTCCAATATCCAGAGAAGAAAAACTCTTCAACTGAGGGGGGAGGGGGGACCCATCTGATATTAAATTGTTATGGAGTCAGGGAACTAATTCTCCTAGTTGTCAAAGCAACATGTTGCTCAGTGAAAATACTGTTTAGTAATACAGTTAATTATGTATTATTATTGGATTTTTTTTTGGATGGGATCCTAATCAATTTCACTTTTTTAAATAAAAGTTTCAGGCACCGTACTAGAATAAAAGTGAAATAATTTATTCCTAGATAATATTTTTTTACACTAAGCATAAAAAATAATCTACCCTTTGAGAATACTGTAGATGGCCTACTTGGTCATTTTAATTATTAAGGAGGATAGTATGTAAAGCCTCACATTTCTTAGTACTGTCTAGTTTTTATTTCATCTTGTTTATGTCAAGGTGTGTTCCCACGAGTTTAGTGGTATTTCCAAATACTTATTACTTCCAAACTGATAATCCATTTTAAAAAACACTTGTACTTCATTATATGAGTGGATAGGTTCAATAATATTTCCCATATTCAGTGTAACATACTTCTTGGAATAAACTGCCTCTCAATAAGTTGGGTTTTTTTGTTTTGCATTTTTAAACTTTTCTCATGTTTTAAGTAGACATTGAAATTGGAAGTTAGTTTTCCCAATCACTAGTGCAGCATCCAGATTGTTCTGTGGCATTGGCTTCTGTTCCTGCAACATACTGCCACCCTCCCTGTTGTCACCTTCAGTCTCCTGGTGCCAGTTGTCTGGTTTCCCTGCCTGCCTCACTTTCTCAACTTTGGTTTGGGGCATCTGTTGGTTTTATCTAGTTCTGGATAGCTCCAAGGAGCACATTCTTCACGGATCGTGTTGTCTGATTCTGCCTACCCTGTGTCTGGAAGGTGTTCTCTGGGAGTGTCTAGCATGTTCTCCGTGGGCAATAGTCTCAGGACTCCTCTCGTTTTTTTCAGACCAGTACATCTGTTTTCTTGATCTCACTTATCTAGCACACATATTTACCAAGTATATTTACTTACTTCTGCTACAAGACTATAGAGGGCTGAGCCCAGTTGGTGTAAATGGTTGAATGAGGGACTGTGGCCCACGGGCTTGGCTGTTTAAATCCAGCAACGGCTCTCAGGAGCAGCACTGGGTAGCTCCCACAACCACCAGAGGGCAGTGATGCACCCCCCCAAAAAAAGACTATAGATATTAAGCCGTTAATCATTGTGGGTGCGTGTGCGTAGGTGTGTGCGTCACCTCTCAATTTGTCCCATTAGTCACAGGCTGACCAGCCCCATATTGTGTATTGCCTTTCCCTTGACCAGAGTTAACGCCTATCACCTGTCAAGTCTACTCTCCAGTTAGTACGTTTCACTGCCTCCTGGTAACGATCAAAAATATGTCTTTCTATAGTGAGTCTGTTCTTGGCTTTTATAATAGTGAATCTGTTCTTGGATTTTTATAATAGTGTTTTTGTATAATATTTGCCCTTTTATTCTTAACTCATTTCACTCACATATTTTCACTCATTTTCACCCATGTCGTGAGATGTTTTGGCAGCCCACCTTTATTGTTGGTTAGTATTCTATTGTACATGTGTACCACAGTATTTAAAATCCGTTTGTCCGGTGATAGATGGTCATTCTTTTATATGTCTCAGAAAACTTTGTGTGTACTTATTGGTAAGTTATGAATACACTTGACATTAGGAGCAAAAATCACCACTTGGCACTGACATTTGTTAATAATTTTATTTGTCCAGAAGATTCTGCCAAGTTTCTGTGTGCTGGTTAGGTGCTCAGGATTTAAATAATTTTACCTACAACTGTCTAATGTATTTGCATATTGAACATTATTGTAAGTTGATAAATTGGAATGTATTTTGAGAAAAGGAAATATTTTCCATTAAAATTTGAAGAGTAAGCCTTCCCTTTATAGCTAATACATTTTAATTTGTTATGACTTTTCTAAAGGACTCCGGGGGGATGTTGATAAGCATTATTTATAAAATCATTCTTCAAAAACTATCGGGATGCTTTTAGGGTTCTGACTTTCATAAAGGCAGGAAGAACAGGTTGTGTTTATGTAGTTGCTTTATTTAGATCTTCATGACCTTCTCCATACTTTGTTTTTGTTACTGTCCAAGCTTCCAAGACTACCTTCCTCCCTGCCGTCTTCTCAAGTACGCAAGTAGCAGAGTAACCCCAAACTAGAGCATATATTCTGTTCATAAAAACTGATCTAGTGCTAGAAGAATATCTTAACTTTTTACATTTCTTTTTAAAGTCCCAAAGTAAGAGGTGAACAGGCAAAATGCTTAAAAGTGACCCCCCAAGAAGTAATGGCTTTTTCTAGCTTAAAACACCTAGTAAGTAACTGAGTAGTTAAAGTGAATTTTGTGCATGATTCTAGCATTGATAATTAAGGCAGCTCAGAAGACCGTCTCTAGGGCCCGGTGTGAGTCGTTGTAGCACTTAAGGAAATCATGTGTGCCTATAATGCATTTTTAACTCCATTGGAAAAAGCACTGCATCTTATATATATTGCTTGTAAAAGGTTTATTTGAAGCATTAGTCTCCTGCGCTTCTTCCCACTCTAATATAAAATTCACCGTACGTAGTTTGTACTAGATTGATTTCTCTTACAAAGTGAACTTTCAAAATGTGATTGGCAACAGTGACTCCTTCCAAATATAATATCCACTTTTTAATTGTGATATAGCTTAGGAAATTAACCAAATTGAAAAGTTTTGTAGAATGTTTATTTAGGGGTTAAAAGAATGTTTATTTAAAGTTTTTATAAATGCCGGTATAAAATCATTACTAGTAATTCTGAATTTGTTTCACATTTTTCTCTAAGGAGAAAGAGGAGGTTTTCTCATCTGATAGGGCTAAGTCTCAGAAACCCGGGGAGGGGGGCAGTTTCACCCTACCCTGTAGAGCCTCTAGGAATCAGAATTGATGCGATGGCAGTGGGTTTCATATTGGTTTAGATTTCTAAACTTTGGAAAATGTAGTAAATACTTTTTATGGGCACTTAGCTTTGTGGTATGCTGGCTGTGTACTAAGTGTCTAAGAAACAGTTAAGTCGCATTTGGAAACATTTAACAGAAGATAGATCAATGGATAAAAAGTCGAGATGAGTGCGCCTCCTTTGTTTCAGATATCGCACACATATTTTATAGAAAGCAGAGCAGAGGACTTTGTGGAAGGCTGGTCAACTGTAGACACTGAAGAAACTGTTCAGGTTGTCCAGGCACTATTTTGCTTTTCTACCCTTTCTAGGTTTGGCTTAAGAATCATCAACTAGTGAAGTTTCTAAACATTCATTTAGATGCATCAGACAGTAAGATAAAATCCAATAGAACAGGCCTGAGCCCCGTTGGCGTAGTGGTTGTGCGCGGGACTGCGGCCCACGGGGACGGAGGTTCAATTCCAGCAGTGGGGCTGGGCCTCCTACTCCCACCACCGAAGAGCAGTGATGCCCGCCCAAAAAAAAAAAAATCCAATAGAACTGGTTTATTAGAATGAAACATTGTTTTTGTTTTTTTTTTAATAGGATAAGAAAATAGAAAAGGCAATTTGTAGCAACCTAAATTAGAAGATGCATTTTAGAATAAGACTGTTAGGTTACGATGAAACAGAGGTATACTGAAAAGTTCCTTTGTGTATTATGTTGCATGCATCTTTTAAGTCCTATTTTGCCTGCAAAGAGAACAGTGTCCAGCAAATATTTTGATACTCAAGATTTTTATGTCTCACAATGTCGAGTGTTTTGGAAAAGAGCTTTTCCAGGAAAGCAGTGTGTTGCATTTTACATGAAAAAGAAAGCAATATGTTTAGTAAGAATGATAAATAGAAAAAGAAGAGTACTTCTTTAAACTGCAAAGAGAAATCCAGCCGTGGCTATTTGGAATCCTATCCCCTGGGGAGGGGGTGGGGGTGGGGGGTGAAGTTGTTCCTTACGTGCCAGCTCCAGGGGATTCTGTCGTCAGAGCGTCAGTGTGGAAACTAAGTCCATCCATCACGTGCTCTTTTGATCCCCCCTTTTTTCTTTTTTGAGAAATGAGCTGAAGATGTGGTGTCTTCTTTTTATTCTACAGTAGAAAAGTTTATCTAAAGGGTGTCCGTTTGTTTTCTGTGGGAAGTCAGGGAAGGTTCAGAATGAAATACTCAGGGCGTCCCTTGCAGGTTTCAGATTCCTTCAGCAGGCATCTGTTCACATGACCTTGCCCCTTACTATGTCCTCTCTACCATGTGTAATGTAGGTATGTACATCTCAAAGGATCATGCAAAAATGTAAACCAACCAAATTTCTAAATTAGTATTCCATTTAAAAAATCCAGAATTACTTCAAATTTACTGGGAACTCACCCAATAATTTTCATTTGCAGTATTAGAAGAATATATGTGTGTATGTGTGTATATATATATATGATATGTACATGTTTATGTGTGTGTATATAGGTATATACACATGCACATATATTTCAGATTTCTGAATTATGACAAAATTTAATATTGGAGCAACAAGTATTCGTTAATTATACTTTTTTGCTTTGTCTGAACTGTTTGCCAGATGGTTTTTGCTGTGGGTATGTTAATTAAGTGCATTGCCTAATGCTTGCTTTGACTCACACTGTAGCTTGAAGATTTCCCATTTTATGGCATTTGTTAAGTGTCGGTTCTTTTTTAACCTACTTTCTTAAGCATTTTCCTACCCTTCACTTTTACTTGAGTTTGCTTTTGTTGTTACTGCAGTGGTGATGTGTAATGTTTTATAGACACATGTGTCGGGTGGTTCCTCAGATTCACAAATGTTGCTAAACTGAAAAGAGAATTCCAGATACTTTTATAAGTCTGGCTCATCTCGGCTAATTTTAGAATGAGTTTGTTGAATGAAATGTGCCCAAAATTGCTCATTAGTCATGGTGATGGGGATACATTTTGACCTTGGGAAATAGAACTAGTTAAAGATATTAAGGACTGTTGCTAAAATAAGGGTATTAACAAAATTATCATTCAATAAATATGTATTGTATTGTTATGCTTATTTGTAATAAGAAAGTTGGTATTGGGGGGAATAGAATGCAATGTGAAATAAATTTGAGTTCAAATTATATAAAGAATTCCCAAACAGCCTGATATAGAAATGAATGAGAATGCCTTATACTTTTAAGGGTGGCTATGTATTTGATTTTTAATTCACTACACACACTGGCAATTAACAACAACCATTGCATCAAGCATTCTCACTGTATTGTAAGGTTCTTTTGGTGTATGTTAAAAGTCCTGATGGGTTACATAGATTAAGATCATGTTTTGGGCTGAGCCCCGGTGGCGTAGTGGTTGTGCGCGGGACTGCGGCCCACTGGGACGGAGGTTCAATTCCAGCAGTGGGGCTGGGCCTCCTACTCCCACCACCCGAGAGCAGTGATGCCCCCCTCCAAAAAAAAAAAAAAAAAAAAAAAAGATCATGTTTTACAGACTGGTTTAGCGTAAGATGGTATATTGTAGAAACAGAAAACTCTAACAATGAGTCTTGTCTGCTAATTGAGTCACAGCTGTTTAGAGTGTATGCTCAGAGCATGTTCCACTAGTTGAGAAATCACATATAAAAGCTGTCAAAGTCATAGGAATTTTGAGCATTGTGGCAGCTGTTAGTCGTTGTATCTTGGTGTTTCCTTTCAGATAGCTGATCTCTGTTTGAAGTGACTGCAGAAACAGCCGATTCCCAAGTGAAAGTGCTGAGTAAAACTATTGCTTACTTCAGTTCACTTTGCTATAGAATTCTTTCATAAAATTGATTTTTAAAGTAGATTATTAGTCCCAAAGAAGTTTCTAAACCAGGTTATCATGGTAGTCCATTTCAACAAGCTATATACTTGAGAAAGGAATGAGAATTCTTTTTCTCCAGTAGGAAATTTAGAGTTACTGTTCGCAAATAATAAATTACCAGATACAGACAGCGACTAATGATAGTGAGTTGTGATTGGGGTTACTACATTGAAGCCTAAACATCTTTTAAGTCCTGAAGCGGGCAAGGTACTGCTTATTAGTCACTGATGTCTTACAACCTGTTGGCTGTCTTGCTGTAACGTAAGGCCCTTGAAATAGATGCCGTCATCAGCCCCAGTCCCCAGGCATTCATCTATTTAAACACATGACAGAGATGGTGGAAGAAAGGGTAGCAGCTATTTGTGTGGTAGGAGTGGTTATTGTGCCAGGTCATACTTTGTTCTAGGCTGGTAACTTTTGAGTTAAAAAATTGCAGCTGTCTCTCCCTTTTCTTACCTCTTCCTCATTCTCTTTACTACAACAAACTCACTAAAGTCTTTCTCCTCACAAGCACTTTGTGTAGATCCAAGGAGCAACAAATCCCACCCTCTTTACTGTAGCAGTGATGGTCTTGTCTATTTCTATAGTCTTCTATCTTTTTACATTTTACTTCTTTCTTTCTTTTTAAGGCAACGGACAGCCCAGACGTAGATCCATTCAAGACTTGACTGTTACTGGAACAGAACCTGGTCAGGTAAGTCTTAGCATTCAAATACTCTTTTTTTTGAAGAGTAATAATAGATAGAAACAAAAAAGTAGCTTCAATGCACTCTGCAAAATAGTTTTATGAGTTGAAATAACTTTGAACTAAAATTCTGATAGAGAAATTCATTGGCACTTGGACCTTAAATACTGAGGGAAAAAATGTAGATGCACTTTTACGAATTTGGCAGGAAGAGTAATTTGTGAAGGTAAACTGATCAAACTGGGAAAGTAAATTCTCTAGCTAAATTCTTTAGCTTTATGTATATATTTATATGTTTTATTTAGGAAGATTTCATATCTGTAATAACTTTGTCAATGTAGTTTTTACTTTTTACTATTGAGGGAATAAGTATTACCTCAATAAGATGCCTCTCCCTTTGGGTCACATGGTGCATTTGACATATACCTGGAGAAGCCCTAAAGATCTTTCAATTTGGTATATCATTAGAATGATATTTTGTGACATATCCTGAAGACAATATTTACTAAACCCTGGGTAAACTCCAGGAAGACTTCCATCTTAGTAGGTAGGAATTCTATTCTTAAGTTCTGGACATTCGTCATAGCTCTCATTATATCTTTATCCCTGCATCTTTGTGGTTTATCCAGACAGTGCTGTAATAATTTAAATCAAATCCTAGAATTCAGTTGGTTTACCCAACCGGTTAAAAAAATCTAATTTAATCACTGCTTTTTCTTTTTTATTCAAATTAATGAACATGATACATATTTAATTTATGTATTCTATAAAGTGAATAAGGACTAGTAGGAAAGAATGTTGGTATTTTTTCTATGTGTGAAAAATATTTTATGATATAGCATGCATCTGAAATACTAGAAGTACAGCATCATGATTCATAGTAACCAAAAATTTTAGCATATATGTTACAGTTTCATTTATGCTAACATATATTAGTTTTTTTTCATTCAAGAAAGATTTTTTTATATCAGTTTTATGACATACTGTAAATTTCAAAATTCTTTTGTAATCATTACTAAAATTTTAGGAACCTTTAAAGTCATCCTTTTAATTTTGGAAGCTCTTTATAGTCATTAATTAACTTTAGCAAAGTGATAAACAAATTGTAAATGCCTTTGAGCTTCATTTATATCTAGAAATATTTATAGTTTGCAGTGCCTAGAGCACATACATACAAACATACATACATTAATTTATATAGTTTGTAGCATTTTAGTGACTCTGAATCTCTATTTCACCCAGCTAGTAGTTTTTCAAATATGTCTGCTTTTTGTGGCTCCCAGAACTTTGGGTTGAAGTTTTTCATTTTCCTTCTCAAATACTTTAAGATATAATCAGCCCATTTAGTAATAAATAGTTTGACATCTGGCATTTTCTTTGATTCCTTAGAGACTTGATGAGCTCAGCCTTTTCAACTCTGTTTATTATCACCACTGATATTCCACTTATGAGAGCTATTAGCCAAGTTCTCTCTTTGAGTAAGAATGAGCAGCTTGCCCTCAGACACTTCTGAAATATCTGCTGGTACAGTGTTCTTCCCAGTAATCTCGAATAAACTGTAATTTAATTCTGATCTCCCCACCTTTTTATCTCCACACCAAACCTTACCGGTGGTCTCTTCTAAGTTTATGGTTGTTACCCTTTTTAAGGTGCAGTGCCTTCTGGTAGTAAAAACATGGTAACGGAGGCAGACTCTGGTTAGGGGGAAAGTCTGTTTGAATGAATTTTCATAAATTGGAACCAGGGGAATAATATGGAAGTAAAATCTCTTCTAAAACAGATGATGTGTTTCTATTTATATAATGAATTTTTTTTAGCAGTTAATGATTTTTATTCATTTTTTGATCTAAGATTTATGTCGATAGATAGATTTATACATAAATGGAATTCAAAAAGAAAGAATTAGCTGAGCCCCGGTGACGTAGTGGTTGTGCGCGGGACTGCGGCCCACTGGGATGGAGGTTCAATTCCGGCTCCCAGGAGCAGAGGCTGAACCTCCTACTCCCACCACCTGAGGGCAGTGATGCCTAAAATTAAAAAAAAAAAAAAAAAAGACCTACATTTGGCTGAGCCCCGGTGGCGTAGTGGTTGTGCGCGGGACTGCGGCCCACTGGGATGGAGGTTCGATTCCAGCTCACAGGAGCAAAGGCTGAGCCTCCTACTCCCACCACCAGGGCAGTGATGCCTAAAAAAAAAAAAAAGAATTATATTTTGGTTTTATGAAATATAACCCAAAATAAAACATTTTTATTTTTCTTGATTACAAATAAGAATGATAGCCATTGTAGACATCTGTGATTATTGTCTGAGAATAAAGACAGCTGTGATAAAGCTGTCCACTTGCAGGTAAGTTTCTGCTTAACTTATGAGGGACCAGGTCACTTCATAACCATTCTCCAGCTGACATTCCGATTGCATTTTCACAATTTTCAGGAAAAGCCAAAGAAAATTATAAAACCCAAAGTTGAAGTTATAGAACCTAGTGAGGAGGAAGTAGTGGTAACTATAGTGAATTTTAAAAACTAATCTAGTCTTTAATATTAAAGTCCCTAATTTCACTTGGGGTTGATGGTAGAAGACAGTAATCCTAGTTCTTATGAAACTGTCAGGGTAAATAATCATTAAATCTTTTTACTCACGAAAATCACACCATATGGATTTTCCAGGTTTGAAGGGTTAGTTCCTTGTGAAATCTGCCTTGCTAGTAACTAGATAAGTCCTTGCTCTTTCTGGCACAGAAATGGATAGTGAGTGTCAAGTGAAGAATTTGACCCAGCCAACACACTCTTCAAAGGGAGAGAATGACCTTCCCTACTAAAGAGTGCTTCACATAGAAGAAGAGGGTGTTATAAGAGGTTTGGGCAGGGCTCTCTTATCCTCACCTTACTTACCTGGAAAATAAAAAATACCACATGTTCAGTGTTCAGATTTAAATAATGTACATAAAAGCCAGTACAGCACACAACTGTCTCGCGATGTATAGCTGCTGTTACTCTTACTCTTGACTCAAGGCAGCATCACGTAAAACCACATAATCTCTCCGTCTGGAAATGGACTTTAATTAGTTGTTTTGTATTAATGCCCTTATTAAGAGGAATGTTGAACAAACCAAGATTCTTAGTTAAAAGGTATGAGAAAGTACATTTGTAAAAGATTGTATTCAATATGCAGTGAACTCACTTTTAAGTGTTCTTTTTTTTCCAATATATAAATAATTGGGTTTTTTTTTTTTTTTTTTGAGCTCTCATAAAAGCCCTGGCTTCTAGAGACTGTGAAGGAAAAAAAAGTAGCCCCTGGTGTCCTAGGGTCAATGTCAGAAGCTGGCCAGTCACTCAGAGCTAGGCTGTGCTATCCTTCTTCTACTGGACATGTGGTATGTACTCGAGTGTAAGCCGACCCAAATATCAGCCGAAGCACCTCATTTTACCACAAAGGCTGCATTAAAAATGTGCCGAAAAACTTGAGTATGTACATAAGCACACCAAGCTCGGACAGGGTTACCCTGCGAGCACAGTAAAATAATCCCAAACATGACCATTACATAATGTCCAAGCACACATGAAAGCAAGGTCACGGTCCCATCAGAAAAACCAACCATCAAATAGTTGCTGCAGCTTTCCTGTTGCAGCCACGTCCTTCTTCTTGTCTGCCTTCGTATAGAATTGCCCTGGGTTTCTGAGAACGCCAGGTGAAAAAGCCCAAATCCTTCTTATGGAGACATCCCACATCGCCTAGGGACGGATTCTCCTTTGCTGCAACGGCCAGTAGACTCAGCTCACTGCACTGAGGGTGCGTTCCCGATGGACTTTGACGGGAAACCTCGAAGCCTCAGTCATACAAGAACTTTTGTCAGCAGATAAGACTTAAACCCCGCTCAGTGGGCTTCAGAAATATCAATAGCCATACATTGTCACTTGTGTGCTGTACTAGCCTTTCATGTATATTATTTCAATTTGGTATATTTGTTACTAAATACTTTTATTAGGGGTTCTTAACATCTCTTCTCACAATCCTTACATTCATCCATTGTGTCAAGCACATTTGCACATATGCTGCCATCATCCTTTTCAAAGCATTCTCTTCCCAGTTGGGCCCCTGATAGCAGCTCCCCATTTCTTACCCCCCCCTCCACTGCCTGCCCTCCCTCACGAACCCTTTATAAGTTATAAATTATTATTTTCATGTTGTACATCATCCTCCATCGTCCCTCAACCACTTCTCCATTGTTCATCCCCCTGATCGGAATGAATCTAATATTTTTCATTTTCCTCATTTTACAGACAGGTATAGCAAGGATAAGAGAAGCTTGCCCGTGTCTCTCACGTCCCATACACTGTCATACTGGTTAAAGCCAGGTTTTGAACCCGGGCCTCTCTGATTCCAAAGCATGCACACTGTGGGTGTCCTTGGTTGACGTCCGGTTGATTCCAACTCTGTTCGCTAAAATGATATATTGTTGTGTAGGGCTGAATACTCATTCTGGAGTCACAACATATGTGGGCCTATTGTAAAACATTTCTCCTGGAAGACACTGCAGTTGGTGAACATCAGAACTCCAACATGATGCAATTATGATTCTTCAGAGAATTGGACAGACCACATTTCTAAAGGAACTTTAGAATCTACTTTTCTAGTCAAATGTGTGATTTTATACAAATTCCTTCGTGCCCCGAACATCAGAAATCTTATCTACAATTGAAAACCATAACACTCACCCACCTCTCCAGGTGGTTCCAACAGGTGAAGCTCTCAGACACATCCGTGGCTGTTCACTGCCTGCTGTGCACCGGCCTGCACACGGTATACTTCCCAGCCACGTGTGCCTCTGGCCCGCTGCCTTGTCCTCGCAAACACGCATGCTGGTGTTGACAGGTGCGATTGAATTGGCTCCATCTCGTAGCCACAGAATGAAACACCCCCTGGGTGTACACCATCCGCATAATAGGCCCCGGGCCCATTGCTGGAGTTACTGAATCAGTCGATCTCATTGAACGTCTTTTTGTTCCCCTTCTTCTTCTCTGCAAGCACTGTGTCCCTCCTGATAGCGAATCCCAATCCATAAAATCTCATTATCCTCACTTCTCAGGAGTAGACTTAGCTGTACGTCTTCACAGCCAGCTTTGTTCATTGTGCTGGCAGCCCACAGCAGAGTCTATCTTCTTGGTCACATCGCGTTTCGAATGTATCATTTCTTCCTCAGTCGTCTCTATTCATTGTCCAGCTTGCATGTGCACGTGACCTGATGGAAAAGACCATGTCTCGGGTCACAGGGGCACCTTAGCCTTCAAGGTGACTTCCTTTCTAACCGTGTTAAGATTGCTACGTGTGCTACCTTTGCTGACTCCTTGATTGTTGGTTCCATGAGCATTGATTGTGGATCTCTGTTAAATGGAGCCCATCAAATGGCCAGTCTGTGAGTTGTTGATCACGATGGTATTTACTGGGCTGTTGGGGGGAGCTTGTCTGGGTGTTGCGCTGTAATGTATACTGAAGGCTGTAATCGCGTATCTTCATCCGTAAGTGCTTCAAGTGCTTTTTGCTTTGGGCCAGCAGGAGCGCTGCTGCATCTGCATGTGCATATCCGAGACAGCCATGGAGGCTCTCTCATCCTAATGCCACGTTCTTCATAGGATCCAGCTGCTCCGACTATTGCCTCAACTTATTCAACGTATGATAGATACCCTGACACCTACTTTCCCTCGTTCCAAACCTGGTGTAGCATTCCTTTGTCCTATTTTAACAATTGCCTCCTGCTCCATGTGCAGCTTATGTGTAAGCACAATCAAGTATTCTAGAATTCCCATTCCTCGCTGTGTTAGCCATCGTCCAATATCTTTGCATAGCCAATAAAGCACAGATGAACATCTTTCTCATATTCTTTGCTTTCAGCCACGATCCATCTAATACCAAGAAATGATCTTTTTCATTCAGTATCTTCTTAACCTCGGTTAAATTTCTCGCCATTCTGTTGAGGCACTGTAGTTGTTGTTTGTTTTAAAAAATAATATTCAGCAAAATTTCCCTTGAGCGGCGTAGGGATTAGGAGCTGGACTGTGGGGGGAAGGCAACATCCTACTCCCCTAATGAGTTGCAGTCTGGGCAACTCACAAGGCACTGTTGCACTCTCATAGAGGGTCGCTGTGAGTCAGCATCGCCTTGATTGTGAGAATCCAGTGTATTACTACCCAGAAAATATAACTGAAAACAGCACTTGGAAAGATAACCAATTCATTCCGTTTTTGCATATTATAGAAAAACATTTCTCAGGAATCATGGAAAATATTTGCCTTATGACCTTTAATCATATATTGAGATGTGTATTATTACATATTGTTGCTGTTTAATGGTTGTGGTTTATTGTTACTATGTTCAGCCACCCTCAATTTTCATATCATTAGTGTAAAGCTATTAAAGCTCTAAATCAGAAGCATGTTCCAATAATTCCTGGCTCCTAGTGTGTCTTTCTATTTGAGCATTTAAAGAACATAAGCATAATTAAATTCTAAAGTTTCCATGTAAAGAAATAGTGAAACCAGGATTGTTTTAGCCCATGCCTTTGAATTAGAAAGAATATTTTTGATACACCTGTCATATCTAGAGTTACTTAAATTAGATGTAATTGTCATAATTGAAGAAGTACTCATCTAAAATTCGCATTTCCAACTTACTCCCTTTTAAAAAAGATATCTTAAAATGTTATTTTAGCAAGAATATCAACATAAATTAGCATTGAAGCTGTTTTATGCTTGTTTAATTTTAGCAGCAAAAAGGATTTCTGAAGGTTTTTAATAGCTTTTAAATGTTAATCTAAATGGTAGCTCCAGCCATAAATTCTTGACTTATGAAAATATTGGCCCTGTCTTTCAGGTGAGACATAAAAAGCTGAGCCTTATTTTTGTCTGTAAAATAACTCCTAATTCCTTTTTATAAATGTGGGGATAAACTTCTGGTCAAAATCCAATTCTGGTTCATGCCTACTGATGGTAACTTGCCCCTGTGGTTTAAATATGGGCTAGTATTCTTTTGCTGCTTTAAATTGCTGTGTGGTGTTTCTGAACCCTCTTGACTACTTTTCATATCCAGTCCTGTGGTAAGTCGTGTTTATCTGTGTCTCTTAAACTGAAGTTTAAGTGGAGTAAAATAATTGTACTACTTTGTAGGAGGGAGTGATTTTAATAGTTTGAGAGCATTGTAGCAATCAGAATTTTACTCCTGATTTTTATAGTAGAAAAGAATGGTGAATGTTTTAACCCGTTCCTCTTATAAATACCATATGTCTTCCAGATAATCAAAAAATATGAAATCACTAGGGTCAAATTTTAAATATCTCTGTACCTTTCATGTTTGCATATTGTGTCATTTATTGAGCTAATCACCCCTTGTGGAAAAAAGACTAATTTATTCATTTTAGTGTCACCTGTGATTGCATTTTTGTAGCTTTAAACAAAGATGAACGTTGATGCTGGATGGAAAATCTTAGCTAAAGCTCCCGTAGCTGTGCTGACTCCCAAGTACAATGAGTGACTGTGCACAAGGTGCTTCGTAAGAGCGCCCTGAAAAGGGGAAGAGGAGAAAAACAGTCAGGTGGCAGAAGGTTCTCTTGGGAAAGATAGAAGCTCAATGACTGTTATAATTTATATCAGGTTTAGCTATGCATGATTTTAATCGAATGGCCCCTTTTAAGAATATATTTTATAAGCCTGTTTCTTAGCTGCACTCTTTATCTTGTTTAATTTTTTTTCTAACTGCTTTTTTCACGTGTCACAAGCACGTACACATCCTCCCCCTCCCCCACCCCCTTCCTCTCCAGATATGAAAATAAAAATATTAGGATAGGATAGCATGAATCTGACCCAGGAACTTTGAAACAGTTGTTTGATTTTTTTCTGCTACCTCTTTGAAGAAAAGTTACTCTGGGTTTACAATAGGAATTTAAACTATAGTCAAGATAATGTACTTAAGTCACCAGAATTGCTGTCAACCAAAAATGCTTATAAGGACTCAGGGATTATTCCATAGTACTTGCTTTGCCAAGGATAATCAAAACCAAGTTCACTGCCATTGAGTTCATTTTTACTCATAGCAAACCTATAGGACAGAGTAAGATTGCTCTGTGGGTTCTGAGACTGTAAACTGTTATGGGAACAGAAAGCTTCATCTTTCTCCTGAGAAGCTGCAGGTGGGCTGGAACCGCTGATCTTGTGGTTAGCAGCCCAACAAGTAAACTATTATACCACCCTTGCCTAAGAATAACATTATCCTTAAAATAAGAGTAGTTAATTTCATCAGTGGTTCTCTGCCTTGTATATTCTTTTCTTCTTATATGCCAAAGGTAAATAAGCTTCAGCATCAGACTCCTAACAGTGCCATTTTACTCTAGGTGTTTTATTATGTAGTTAATGTATATTCCACAGTTTAGTAGATCTTAGGAAATATACTGTCAAAGTGCTTGTGGTCTCTGCCCTTGGGAGCTTATAATGCATTTGTGGAATTACAAATTTTGAGGTAAGTCATGTGAGTGAAAAGCATTTTGGATTCAGGTTTAAGGTTAAATGGGACCTGACTGACTATAAATGTAATTGAAATTCAAGAGGGAAAAAAATGACAATGGCATTTAGTCTGTGATAATCATTGACAAAAGAATGTAGATTTGAACTAGGAAGGGAATTGACAAGTACTGCAACAGTCTTCCTGCACCGTCCTTAAAAAGCTTTGTCTTTGTGCACATACTTCATAAGCATCATCTCATCAGAAGCGAATAACCGGACAAGGTAGTTAATACTGCCCTCCTTAACTCTTAGTACCTCTCCACCACAATTGACCGGAGAGCAACCCGGAGCTCAGAGAGGTTCAGTCACTTACATACGTTCATATCATTCGCGGTGTGACAGAACTGAGACTGGGACCCAGATCTTCAAGATCTGGTTCGGTGATGGTGTAGTAGTTAATGGTTTTTGTTCTCTAAAAGCAGTAGTTTTGTATTACTGAGTTTTGCACTTGCTCTTTAAGTGTTTCTACGTTTGCATATTGAAACCAGACAAACAGTATCTCTGAGTTGACATTTTATTATGTCCTACTCTATATAACTTTTTTTTTGGTATCCTACTTGGTACCTAGTAGCATTTTAGAAAAATGCTTTTAAAACAGAAATTCTTGTAAAATCCATTTTAGCTAATATTTATCCTGCAGGAGATTTTCATATATAAATTATACACAGGCAAGAGATATACAATGAAACCTGGTAAAATGCACACTCAGAAGCCCACCGCCCATCTTAGGGAAGTCATTGCTCATTGCTGTGTGTTCCCCCTGCCCTGGCCTCCCTGTCATCCTCTGCCAGCCCACTGCCTTATTCCCAGATTTTTCATCTCAACAAAAATTTTCTTACGTGGAATTTAACACATTAAAGACCAGATATTTTAAGATCAAGAAGTTAAAATTAAAGCAACCAAATCAACCTGAAGGGGTGGGGAAGTAGTGGAGATCCAAAACCCATCTGCAAGTTACCACATTAAAGACCGGATAAACTCGGGGTCTGTCCGTGATGTGTTAAGTTTGCCAAATGCATTTTTAATAAATAGATGCTTAATTTTGTCAGAAATTTTAAATGCATCTCTTGAAGTTTTTCTTATTTCCCTTTAGCTATTTGTGTGAATTGCATTGTTAAGATACTGCTTTTAAGAGCTCCAAATTACTAATGTGCTCATTTAGAATTCTTGCATCTGTTTTTTACAAGTGAAGTTGGCTGTTAGTTTACCTTTTCCAGGCAGTTTGTCTCCTCAGATTTTCTTCTTTGCATACAAGTTGGAAAGTGTTTTGGTTTTTCCCCCTCCTTTTGTAAAATAAGGCAGGGAATGTCATTTTCTTGAAAGCTTGGTAGAGCACCAATGACACCGATCATGTGGTCCCATCACCTGCAGTGTCCATGGTCAGTCCTCCCTAGCTTCTCTTCCAATTGCATAATCTTTCATCTACTTGCATCTTTTGTGGATGAGCTTTCCTTTCTCTCCAGCTACTTTTTTTTCCTTTCTAGAATTGGAGTATGGTGGCTGTTGTATTGGGTTTTCTCTTGTTTTTCCTATATAATATTCTTCATCAATTCTGGGAAATTTTTTTGTGTATTCACTGTGGATACTATTTCCCTTTCAAACGCCCATAGACAAATTTACCTCTCTGCTTCTATAGTATAGATTTTTCCCTTCCCCTCCATACACACCTCTAGTTTACTCTTTTCCTCTATGAGTAAAGTTTTTCCTGTGACTTAGATCTAAGCTGAGGTATTTTCTAGTTTTACTCCCCACTTTACAAAGGTTCAAGCCTCGACCTCATGTTCATCTGCATGCAGCAAGCATTCATAATAAAAGCTTAACCCCCAAATGTTCAAGCTCAAACACTCATTAGATTCCTGATGCTGTATTTTTAGTTTCTTGCTAACTCATCAGTTTCTTAGAGACACTGTGTGTGAGTACATACAATTTTTTCTTAAATTACATATAATACAAATTATATGTTTATCTTTGTTTGTATACACATATAAGGGTGCTTCAGAAAGCTCATGGAAAAGTTCCATTGTCTTTCAAATTCATTCCTCCCCCAAACCTTTTGAAGCCCCTTTTATAAATCTAATATTCTTAGAGATTTTATGTGCTTTTACAAGAGTGTTTCTGGACTTCCTTTGCTAGAAATGAAAGTTTATCCTTTTTATTTTGTTATTAATAACATACATAGTATAACAATTTCTCCAGCTACAGTTTTCACTGGTCGAGTTATACAACCATTCTTGCCTCCTTTGTGGATTTGTTTCTCCCGTGTTAACATAAGCTCACCAACCTTTAAGGTTCCTGTCTAGCCTTTTGAAGATTAGTTGCCAATTTGATCCCGTATAGAGAGTTCTTACAAGAGCCTAAAGCTCACAGAAGACATTTTTCACGCATCAACTCTTGTTGGGTTTTAAGACCACTTCCAGGGTTATTTTTGGTTTGAAGTTTAAAGATAATCACAGATCAGTAATTTCAGTGGTTCACCCAGCATCCATGGCTTCAAAAAGTCCTGAGTAGCAAAATTTGAAATTCTGTTTTGTGTCTTCCCCACTTTTGATTCTTCTATGGAGTCCTTAATCAAAATGTTCAGTAATGTACTGAACTGTAGTTGGGCAGCATATAGTTCTTCGGTTTCATGGCAAAGGAGATATTTGTTCATGGAAATAGCCACGCTTTCTGTGTTCTCTTCTTATTCAACTCAACTTCTCCTGTGTTATTCTAAGCAAATAGAAACCAGTTGTGCTATAAGATACAACAAAATAATAATTCATAAATTATCAAGTTCATGAGGAGGGGGGAGTGGGAAGGTAGGGGGGGGGGAATGAGGAAGTGATACCCAGGGCTTAAGTAGAAAGCAAATGTTTTGAGAATGATGGTGGCAACATATGTGCAAATGACATACAATGGATGTATGGATTGAGATAAGAATTGTATGAATCCCCAATAAAATGATTTTTTAAAAAAAACAGTTATGCCTTAGATGAGCGTTTGATATCTTATTTAAGACCCCGTGTATTCCGCAGTGAACTAGGAAGTAGAGCACTACAGGCCAGTTCATTCAGATTTCTCCTGAAACAGTGACCCTAAATTTTTGAGAAATCAAATCTTTTGAAGTATTTGGTTGTACATTGTTCCTTGCTTTTGAATAGAAATTTTCTCTCTAAGATTTTGTAAAACGGGTAATCCTCTCTTTCCCCCGTCATCCATCCTCTTCCAGGTGAGCAGTAGGTCATCCAGTCCTAGTGTCCGAATGATCACTACCTCAGGACCAACCTCAGAAAAGCCAACTCGAAGTCATCCTTGGACCCCTGATGACTCCACAGGTGATCCCTTTACATCTTCCTGCTCCAGGGGAAAGAGCTGCATTCGTCATAGTGACAGCCATTTCCTCGTGTCACTGCTATTATCTTGATAAAGGAAGTACGATATGATCATTTAAATTTTCATAGTAATATCAACTATTAATAAATTCTAAATGCCACTTTGAGTATTGAGACAGAGACTACCCTGCTTTTTTGCACTATTTCCCATATACTAAGATTCTAATCATGTATGTTGAAGATCACAGTGGTAGGAATTTTGTTAGTTTTCCAGGTAAGAGACATTCATTGTTCCACTCTGAGCCTCTACCTGGAGGAGAGTAGCAAACGTTATCTGCTATGAAGCTAAATCAGCAGAATGCTGAAGATGTGTATCACCATCATCATAAAGACTCAAGTGAATCCAATGCTTTAGTGACCATTGAGTCCACCGGCATCATGTTTGAGAGATGACAGTCATCTCAGTAATTTAAATATTCTAACAGACCATAAAAAATGTGGTGTTGTCATTATGGCCACCAAGGTGGTTTCTACTCAGCATCCATATTGTACAAGAAAACTAGCCACCACCCAGCACTGTACTAGCCTCGCCTACCTAAATATTCAAACCATTATTGCAGCCATTTGGTTAGTCCGTCTCAGTGAGGGTTTTTTTTTGTTTGTTTTTTTTACCAAAACTTTACTAAGGGTGATGTCCTACTTCACGGGCTAGGCATTTCTGAGAACATGTCCAAATATGTCCAAGATGCCACACACACAAAAATTAAAAAACTGTTAAAAAAATATGTCCAGACATGCCCAGTGAAGTCTTGCCATCCTCACTTCTAAGGAGTATTCTGGCTGTACTTCTTCCAAAACATACTTCTGCATTCTTCTGACCGCTCATGGTATATTCAGTATATTCTTCCCCAACGCCATAACTGAAATGCAGCGATCTTTTCTTAATCTTCGTTTATTATCCATCACTTTCAGGTGTGCGAGGCAAGTGAAACACTGACTTAGGTCAGACACATCTTTAAAGTGACATCTTTAAAGTGACATCTGGCTTTTTAACACATTAAAAAGATCTTTTGTGCCAGATTTGCCCAATTCAACACCTCGTTTAATAAATGCTTCCATGGGCATTGATGATGGATCCAAACAAAATTAACACTTGGCAACTTCAGACTTAGCTCCCTTTATCATCATTTCTTCTTGATCTGCTTGTGAGGTTGCTAAGTTTTGATCCATACTAAAAGGTAAAGGCCCTTCTCACTTTCAGCAGCAGGGTTGTGTCGTCTGCAGACAAAGGCTGGTAACCTTCCTCTAGTCCTGCCTGGTGCCGTGTTCTTCCAGGTCGGCCGCGCAGATCGTTTGCTCAACATATAGATGGAGTAATTATGGTGAAAGGATACAACTGTGCTACACGTCTTTCCTGATTTTAAGCGGCAAGAGTGTCCCCCTGTTCTATTCCAATGGCTGCCTTTCTGGTTTATGTACAGGTTTAACAGGAACACAATGAAGTACTCTGGAATTTCCCTGCTGTACGTTGTTACTCATAACTTGTTCTGATGCCGCAGTAGAATGCCTTTATACAGTCGATAAACGCACATAAATATCTTTCTGGTGTTTCAGATGGCTTACCTTGTTCCACAGCCTCTGGCTTGAATGGTTGGCAGTACACTACCACGGCCTTTTTTGTTTTTTTTCATCTCATGTGTTTTGTTGTTGTTGTTTTTTTGTGGGCATCACTGCCTCTAGTGATCATGGGCACTACCCAGCTGCCACTGGATTTGAACTGCCAAGTCTGCGGGCTGCAGTTCCGCACTCAACCACTTACGCCACCAGGGCTCAGCCCCTGCAGCCATTTTTAAATTACTCTTAGCAAAACTTTACTTGGATGTGATACCAGAATATTTAGTGTGTGATATTAAGCTTACTCTAATTATAAACTCCCCAACATGAATAATAATTGGCCACAATTTTGGTATTAAAACCTACCAGCTTGAATATAATAATTGGATAGATTCATTTTAGACCAAAATTAAATGATAAGCCATGTAGAAAAAGATGTTCCATAACATTTAAAAGAATGTCTTGACAGTAATATACTTGTATAGAAACTGTTTTTGGTGTTGTTAAGTCAGACACAAGAAAGATGATCTCTTAGACCTTGGAAAATTAAACCATTTGGAATTTTACTTAAGATCAGCTATGTTATTAATAGTGGCAATTAAATTGAAATTCAGAAGTCAGCTTTTTGTTTTTACCAAACTAAAGTACCGCTTATGTATATTTATAAGTATTTGGCATGGTTTAGTCAAGTTTATAATTTAATTTAAAATATCGACTGACTGGCTTTTCTCTGTATCATGTAAGATAGAACTGTGTTCAGCCAGGGTTGCTATTTTTAGGAAGTTTAAATTTAGTGGTGACAGAAACTCCTAAGTTTCACCCCTAGAACAGCTCAGCCCATGACAGCCGGCCAGGGCATTCACCACTGGGCACTCAGGCAGCGCCCATCACAGAAGCAGACACTTCCCAGTGGGAGAGGAAGACGGTTTTGCCATTAACACGGGGCCCAGTTCCCCAGACCCTGCAGTGAGGAGGACTCTAGCACTCGCAGCGCTTTCTCAGACGTGGCTGCACACTCGGCCGACACCTGGGAACCAGCCTCAGTATTACGGAGCCAGTCCCAACGCACAGCAACCCCATTGGACAGACGAGAGCTGCCTTCATGGGGCTGTGCGTTTCGGACTCTTCACGGGAGTAAAAAGCCTCATCTCTCTCCCCAACTAAGCACAAGAGATGAAAATGTAGTCTGCGTCTGTAAAGAACTACTGCCTTGCCCACACACTTGGGAAGCTTTATTCTGCCCTAGAGTCACTACAAGGCAGAGCCTACGAGACAGCAGTGCGTTTGGTATTTTGTTGTGTTCTGTCTTGTTCTTCCAACTTAGCAGAGCTTCCTCGCCTCAATCCAGCCTAATCATGACATCGGTTAGCACATGGCAGGTGACAGAGGGTTCCTGAGGATGAAGTTAAAGTTCTGTGAAGCGCCTCTGTGCTATTTCCCCTTAATGTGGTCTCACATCCTTGCATCTCCTCTCTGGTACCTTCCTTTTCCAGACCCAGGGTACCAGGAACTGGCCGTCTTAACTGAGGTCTCATTTGAAGTGCTGCCAACTAACTATTGTCTTCATTGGGAAGCATGTCATAAATGTATACTTACTGCTTAAAAAATGGATTTTGAATCGAATTTTAATCATTGAAATCATTTAAGTTCAACTATTTACTGTTCAAAGAAAAGGATTAATAATTTCCAATAGAACAATTATCGAGGCAAAATAGGTAAAAAGCTTTTCTAACACTCATCCTGGGAAAAGTCTGACATCAATTAAGCACCCAGTTAATTTGGGGTTTTGTTATTATTGGCATTAATCTTCTTGTTTTTAATGCTTTCAAATAAAAATAATGACTATGACACTGTAATAATCATAGCAGATACTAGGTGCTCTTTCCCTTACTGTTCTCAAGTCAATTCTAGCCCATCATATTCCTGGAGGAGAGAGTCGAACTACTCCAGTCATGTAGCTCTTTACCGGAGTAGAAAGCCCCTTCTTTGTCCTGAAGAGCAGCTAGTGGGTCTCCGCTCCTGACCTTGTGGTTCGTGGTAGCATACTTACCTCTGTGCCACCAGGGCTCCACAGGTAGGCTTTGGGTCTCAGCTTATAATGAGAATAAAGAGTGACATATATAGAAAGGCTTAATGAGAGAGATGCTTCAACCCAGTAGAGGGAGCTACCGAAGGTGAAAAACTAATAAAATGGGTTTCTCTTGCACTTAGTACTTTCCAAAGATGGAAATGTCTTTAAGGCATGACCCGTTGGTTTACAGTGATAATCCTGACACATTCAAAATTAAGCTCCCTGTGTTCTATAATGAAATACTAAATTTGTAGGGAACTCATCAAATTATAAAGAAAATAATCTGCCTACTAGCTGACTGCTTTAATAGTTAAGATAAATCAATCAAATAAGACCTGGCATGATCCCTGACTTTTTCATAAAACACTGATTAAAAAGGAGGCATTCTGTGTGGAAGGAGCATATTGAAGAGTCTGAGATCATAGTAAGTGCTGTGTTGCATATGCCAGAAAAGATATTTCACCTAATCAATGTGAATCTTGTCATTGAGGGGAGGTAGGTCAAATTACATCAGCAATGGGGCCAATTTTTCTTTTTAAAAAGGACTTTCACAGAATAGCCCTGCTATATTAGAACCAGCTATTAAAGACTAAAAGCTCAATTTCCAACTAGAATACTACAGGTGTAAGTGAGAAATTAAAATGGGACTCCTTGGCTTTAGAGAAAGGACCTAGTCTCTCACCAAGGGAGCACGTTAATTGCTTGAAATCCAGAATCCTTAGATTTTTCTCCCCACTGTCAAAATACTGTACAACATTGATACTACTATAATTTCTTCTAGACTATATAGCAGATAAAGGATGCTGATATCATAGTTTATGTTAAGTATCAAAAAATTTAAGAAAGCAATTGGAGTTAAACTATTGAATTGAAGAAAATCCTCAAAGTCAGAAGGAGATCTCATTCTTACCCACATCTGTCTTATGTAAAACTATTTTGTGCGAGCACAGTTTGAAGCTGCTATGGGGAGTTGAGAGCGTGCTGGTCAGATTGATAACTTGTTTTTTTGTTTAGTCCAGAAAAATATTTATGGTAATAAGTACTTTGCAAGTCTCCTAAGCAGCAATAATTTATTATTACTCATGCCAGTATTTAATAAATATTGTTTTTTATTTGAAATACAAATTGGACTATTTAAAATCGCCCTTCTTCTTAATTCTCCATTGATTATAAACAATACTACCACGAGTTGAGTGCTTAAGATAGCTTAGCTCTTCATGGCACTTATGGTGGTATTTATTAGCTCAGTCTCTTTGACTTTTTAAAAATGTCAGCATCAGTACAGAGTATCTAGGTATTAAGTAAGATGTGAAGCATTCAAGTTGTTTTAGTTTTCTGAAAGACTGAATGTAGTGCCCGTGCTAAAAAGGATGCCTTTATCCGTAGCACTTCCTAGAGGACTTACTTATTACAGACAGGGCTGAACTATGCCCATCATGTTTTCGCTACTACCCAGGGGGAAAGGTTAGACTACGCCAATCATGTTTTCTCTTCTACCCAGGGGGAATCAACTATGGCACTTCCGAAAGAAAAGGTCCATTTATTTGAAGTCCCTGGGTGGCACAGAGAGTTTGTGCTAAAAGTTAGTGACTCAAACTCAGCCAGCAAGGTTCTTTTATTTTTCTATTCACAGAATAAAGAATTGGTGGCCTAGTTCCATAAAGATGACAGCCAGGAAAACCCTATGAACCTGGGGGCCACCCCGAGGTGGGGTTTCGATTCCTTCACAGTCACGCCGTTCGTTTCTAGAGCAGCTCCACGTGAGCATCAGTTAGGAAAAGGTTTCTGCTGAAGGTGGTGGCGGCGGGCTTTCCTCTTCTCTACTGCAGACAAAGCTGTCTGGTCAGATAGCTGCTTAAATGGACTGCTCATCTGAAATAGAACTACTGCCCTAAACAAGTACACTGCTCTCGTAGTAGTGAAAGCGTGGTAATGGGAGACTCTCTGTACATTGAAAACAATTCAGTGAAAGAGAATGTGTCCTCCCCCCACCCCCCCACCCTTTTTAATATATTCAATTCTGTTCAGTTTACGTCCATGAACCCGTGTCTATGAACCCATGGGGTCACCATGAGGTGAAGTTGACTGGAAGGCAGCAGGAATCACTGCCTGTCCTCTGTTTCATCTTTTTTTTTTCTATTTCATCTTTAGAATTTAAAATGACTGCATCTAGTACATGTCGATTTTAGAAAAAATTACACCACATTTTTATTCATGCTATGATAGAAAATAAATAAAATGCTTGCTTCAATTCCAGATACTAATGGATCAGATAACTCTATACCTATGGCTTATCTTACACTGGATCACCAACTACAGGTAAAGGAGTTCATCCTAAAGAATGTTTATTTTTTCTTCCTTAGAAAGTGCGTCTTTAAACCTGACAATTAAATTCCTTTCCATCATCATATATTTGTTTATGCTTTTAGTTGGCCTTGTGTTCTAAAGCCAAGTGAAAGTAAATGATTCTTTTAAAATAGAGGAGTCACATTTAAAATTAGCCAAATTATATGCTCTTATCCTAATAGTCATCGTAAAGTACTCTGTCGTATCTTTATCCACGACTGATAAGCATAGTATTTTCATCCTTTGATGTTAGTACCTCAAAATATAAACTCATATAAGCCCTGTCCTATTTAGTATACTTTGTGATATATTCTCAGTCCATAGTGATGTAAGTAATACATTAAATATATTTCCAACCTGGAAATTGGAGTTTGAAAGGCATCAACATCTTTTGGTGTAAGACAAATAATTTGGCGATCTTAAATGTAATACCACAGGTCAAGAGTACTATTACAATTCTCAGTGACAACGGAAATGTTCAAACAGCAAATGTAAATTTAAGTCCTGAGTTAACGCTGACAAGAGGTCACTGAGATGTTCTAAGACGTGGTTTAATGCTTTATTTTTAAAAGATCACTACTTTAGTGCTACGAAAAATATATTTCAGTCTGCCTTAACTCCTAGCTAATTGAAATTTGATTTAATTATGTATGCTCTAACACTCCTGATTTTATTTTCAGCCCCTAGCGCCATGCCCAAACTCCAAAGAATCTATGGCAGTGTTTGAACAGCATTGTAAGATGGCCCAAGAATATATGAAAGTTCAAACAGAAATTGCATTGTTATTACAGAGAAAGTAAGTTTTTTGTTTTCTTTTAATGAACACAAAAAGACATTTGTATTTAGAATTTGCAAATAAGCCTTTGCTGAAAGATAGAAAAACAATCTTTACATTTTGTAGAAATAGTCATCAAATATATTTCCAACCTGGAAATTTTATATATGTTTATGCTTGTTTTAAATATCCTTTACTTGTTTTTCGCTAATGTAACTCTTTTGATTTTATCATATTATGCTAAGGGAAATGAAATTGCTCCACTATAACCCTGTTTTGCATGTTCTTAGAAAATAAATTTAAAAGTTATCTAGATTTATTATTTATAAGGATGAAGGTAAAATGATTTTATTTACTAATTATGCTTTGCTCTTTATTTTAGACACATTTTTGTAGACATTGTCTTTTTAGGTGTGTATTTGGAAGAGTAGAATATATATATATATTTTTTTTTTGGCATCACTGCCCCTGTTAGGAGTAGGAGGCCCAGACTCGCTCCTGGAGAGCTGCTGCTGGATTTGAACCGCCAACCCTGTGGGCCGCAGTTCCGCACACAACCACTGCACCACCAGGGCTCAGCCTGAATCATTTTATTAGAGGATTTCTGCATCCTAGATTTTTGGGAGAGTTCAGGGAAAAGGCACCCCTACATACTTTTTTCTGAGAGCTTTAGAAACCACTCCCCATTTTCAAACACATCCATCCCCGCCCCTCCTGTGCACCCTCTTTGAAGAGTTATAGACCACTTTATACATGTGCTCATTTATTGTTTTTTTATCATCAGCTTAGTGATAGAACAATGTAAATAAGTTGAATTTTGTAACCTTTAAGGTAGGGCAATAAAGAAGATAAAGCACTACTGCCTAAGACTTATGAAAATACTTTGTTTTTTAAATACTTTTATACTTTTAGTTCATATTCTTTACCAATACTAATTTTTTCATACTTTAATTGCTCAGTAAGGAGTCTTGATGAAGTGGAAGGAGGGATGTGGAAGGGATGGTCGTTTTCATGAATTTAAATGAGCGCTATGATGAACTGATTTGAACACTTCCTGTGTTGGGTCCCTTAAGCTCACTTTAAGAGCCATCACTTTCTCTTCCCCCCCAAAGGAAAGGACGTATAGGGTATGAAAGATTCTGGCTTCCGACTCTATAAATGATTCTAGTTGGGCGAAATGTCATTGATTTAAAGGTGCTTCTCTGAATTGTTCTCTTTTTGAGATAGGAAAGAGACTTATGTTGGGAAATGTACAAGCTTTTTGTCCTCCCCTATCCTCCACACATCACCACAGGAGGGGTGGTACAAAACGACAATTTCTGAACCTTCAGTTGTGCCACTTAACTTGGTACACTGTGTCAGTACAGTTACGTATTAAGTGGATTGTGACATTTATGTTATTACACTAAAAAACTCCAAACTCATTGCCATTGAAGCGATTCTGACTTAACAGCAACTCTGTGGGGCAGAGTGCCATGCCTCAGAGAGTTCCAGAAAGCCTTCTCTTTCTCCTGGAGAATGGCTGGTGAGTTTGAACCGCCAAATTTGTGGTTAGTGGCCAGTGCAAAACCCACTGCACAACCAGAGCGCTTATAGGTCCACTAGAGATTAAGTCCCCAAGCATATTTAGTCTACCGCCCCCTTTTCAGGAAAAAAATTACTCAGTACCCCCTGGCTGTACTGTACTGACTGTACAGTAATCTGTAATCTAGGATAAAGTGTAGGCATCTGCTTTTGCAGCCCCTTGGTTGTGCCAACAGCTCCCTCCGCCTAGGGGATAGTTATCTTCCACTTCTGGAAGCACACTAGAGGGTGGATATAGTTTCCATTTTACTCCATAATTCGATACGAGTAATTTAACTGAGATGCATGATAATCCCAGGACAAAGGTCCTAATTCATTGAGTTTCCGTCATTGGTAAGTAAGGTGGGAATTTTCCCATTATATATTGTTGTTAGGTGCCATCTAGTCAGCTGCAGCCCATAGTGCCTTTGTGCGCAACAGAGCAAAACACTGTAGTCTGGTGCCATCTTCACAACTGTTCCTGTGCTCGATCGCCCCATTTCACCGTGTCCTCTCATCTCCTTGAAAGCCTTCCTCTTTTTCGCTGCCCCTCCACTTTAGCAAGCACGATGTCCTTCTCCAGGGACAAGTCTCTCCTGATAATGTGTGCAAACAGGAAGTCTTGCCATTCTTGCCTCCCCGGAGCACTGTTGCCTTACTGCTTCCTGCACAGATCCGTGTGTCCTGTTAGCCGTCCAGGGTCCTCTCCATATGCATCGATAGCACCGCAATTTGAGTGTATCGATTCTTCTATGGTCTTCTGTATTCGTCGTCCAACTTTCCCATGCATATCCAGTGTAATAATTCGGTTGTGTGATCCTTGTTTTTAGGCAAGAACTAGTTGCAGAACTGGACCAGGATGAAAAGGACCAGCAAAATACATCTCGTCTGGTACAAGAACATAAAAAGCTTTTAGATGAAAATAAGAGCCTTTCCACTTATTACCAGCAGTGCAGGAAACAACTAGAAGCCATCAGAAGTCAGCAGCAAAAGCGGCAAGGCACTTCGTGATGCTCGGGGACCCTGCATTTGAAAATATGCAAAGACAGACTTGGCGTTTTGTTTCGTTTTGCTATTTTTCAAGAAAACAATATCCCTTATATTGACAGTTCATGAGTGTTCGCTTTTTTGGCGCGTTCTGAATGCCATCTGCCTCTATTTGCTGTATTGGATTCATCATTATTTTTCTATTCTCATGGTGGACCTGCAACTCAACTGTCTTCGTTGCATAACATCAGAGCACCTGTGACTTGAACGAGCAGCAGTTCTTCACGTCAAAGCACATGCAGTGAACTATGGCTGTAGATGCATGCTCATTGTATAAAGGCTAGGCTAACAATGACAGGGATGTCAAACTGGCTGCTACGTGCTGCAAACATCGTCTCTTTCTTCTTCTTTCCAGATTAGAGGTAGAACCTCCATAATGATTTTGTTCATGTATCTCATCTCAAAACATTAATAATGTTTTTGTTTTCTAAAGTATGGTTTATACCACGTTAAAGACAGGGTATTGTAAAGTAGAATAATTGGTGGTGCACCACAGAAATATCGAACCTCTAGGGATAGTTCAAAATGAGTCTTGATGCCAACATCCTGGGATCAACACTGAGCTTTGTTGCATCCATAAACTCAGTAGAGATAAGTAGTGGCTGCTCTGTTTAATGAAAGCAGTTTTACATGTTTTCATTAAACTTAAATTGGATTACGATACATTGAACAAAATGGAACTCTTTTTTAAGGGGAAAAGATTTTTAATTCTGTGACTGTGTGGATGTGTGTTAAAATTGTAAAGCTTTTATGACTCGAATATTAAGCTCTTACATGAAATTAGAAGGCAAGTGAACATGATCCTGCTTAATAATCATTCCTTCCTGCAATGATTATTGGATTGTTTTACTGTATATATGTAAAACTAAAGAGAAATCATGAAATTACTTGGACTTTGAATTTGTCTTCACAAAACCAATGGGGGAAAGACCTGATAGATCTGAAAAAGTTAAGAAAGAAGTTAAATAAGTAAATACGAATTCATCAAGTATACCCCACTTCTTCTGGCTATTGGGATAATTGGTTTTTCTGGCAAGGTCTCTAAGAGTGCTTGCTGCTTTTCAACTCTTTTAAGAGAGTATTTCAACACATATAAAGAGAATATTTATATTGTTAACAGTAACTTTGCTACCAACTTGAAACTAACTTTAAAGTAATAATAAAAATTCATTGAAATAATAGACTATAGAAGCTCTATTTTTTGAGTTGCCATTAAAATCAGTCACATTTTGATACCAGTACGAGGTTTCTTTTAAATAAGGATGTCATTGACCTCATTTTTTATAGCATTAATTTTTGAAGAGAAAATTAAAAATGGAAGCGCAATTGCTGTGATTCTTAAGAATTGTGATTATTTGTAGATCTGCTCCATTTCACATAAGCAAGTTGGCGTAAGCGGTGATCAAAGCTGTTTTTAAAAATGCAGGTAACCTTTTCTTCCATTACTTTACCCCCGTCCACTGAGTTTTATAATGTATTCTTTGTGTATACAGCAATAAAGGTAAAGGACAGTTTGTACTAAACTGTGTCTTTTTAGCTTCTTCACAACCTATTACAAGCAGTTACTGGGTTACGACAAGTTCTGTTCCTAAATTCTGCCCTTAAACTGAATTTATATGTAAGTCAGAACAGTTAAATATGGTTCTATCTAATATCAGTTCGCCAAATATTTGTCTTAATAGATATGTGTAATTTTCTATTAAAAAAAATTTTAAACCTGTTCAGAGATACTAAAGCACTTTTAACGTAAGAATGCAGTAATAATATGTTTCATGTGCATTGCAAAGCAGCACCCATTTGTTATTACAAAGCATTGTATGTCCCCCAGAATTTTCACGAGTTTCAGTGAGGCAGTTCAATGTCCATGTGCCTGGATGCTCATAGCTCGGAGACTGCCAGTATGAGAAAGCTTCTGAGAACGAAAATCCTTCTGTCACTTCATCTAAATCAAAAGTGGGTATTATTTCTAATACTTTGTTTGCCGAACTAAAGCTCATCATGGACTCAACACGTCAGGAGAAAAGCACATCGGCAGAAAGTGGCTGTAGACGAGGGAAAGGCCAACTCAGCCTGTGCTCTGTTAGCATATAGATTTTCTGACTTTAAATCTATTCGTTAATGTTTTCCCTAGGTCATAACACACTTAAAGGGAAAATTTGATATTATTCTCTGCATTGACTTCATAAAACCCTCTGATGAGGTAAATGGAATAATAGCTTTACATATGGTACCAAATGCAAAAGACTGAACAGCTACTTGCGTGTTTATAGTAAATCCCGTAGTAGTTGTCCCAAACATCAAGTGCAGGTGAACCGCCAATCTCATACGTTTTAGAAAAGAATACTAGGGGTGATTAAATGGGCAGGCCAGGTGGCCAGTGTCCACCCATAAAGTCTTCAGAGAGGACAGCAGGGACTTCCTTTGTAAATTAATTCCATTGTACAGTTTATTTTACACCTCTTTGGGGGAAGAAATAGCTAAAGGCCACTGCCTAGGACATTCACACTCACCCCACCCAACAAGCGTTAATAACATTTACTCTTGCCCCCAGAAACAGAACTTTTACCTACTCTGGTGGCTGAGGCAGTGGGGGTCGGGGGTGGGATAGAGGTGGGGGTGGGGATTAAAGTCAGGGAGATACTCATTTCTACAGCTGCTAAAAATAGGGTTTAAATCAAAAATCAGTTAATATTTACCATATAGCAACAGTATTGAAGTTTGTTTAAAAGTTGGTTGCCAATACAAATGTTTGACTGCTTTTGCCTAAGTATTTTGGAGTATTGAATATCTTTTTCTCCCAAGGTCTGTCTTCCTGGTTTCAGCTTTGCCTGCCAACAGCCAGGGATCCCAGGCCTTGTCGCCTCACCGGCACGCTCATTGCTGTTGTATGTTTGTGTGATATCCAGCCACCTGCCACTGCCCCCTTCTGGGCTTCAAATGGTAGCGAGTTCTCCTTTTGACCTTCAGAACATTTTATGTAAGATGATGTCATGCAGAAAGTCGTACTCATCATGTATACTCGAAAGGAAGCTTTTTAGTTGTTGTTTTTTAATAAAATTCAGGTTGTAATTTAAAATTTCTACAGGAAAATGGTGACTGATTTGTGTCAACAAATAAGCTGCTCCAGCTGTGTTGTCACTGCACCCAGAACCTAATAAAAAAGAAATGTGTTCTTAGAATACTCAGCATAATCCTGCTTTTGCGAGGCTGGGGGATTGGCAAATATGTTACCTCCTCCAGCGTAACAATCTGGCCAAGTTGGGTCCTCTTCATAATTTCTGTCCATCCTGACTAGTATGAATTACAACATGGTAGACTTTGCTAAGTGATTATTCTCCTTAGAAAGCCGGTGATTCTCTGCTAGCAAATGCCTAGAGCATTTCTAGGTTAACTCTATTAGTTCCTGCCACCTACACGCAGTCTTACTGACTCAACCTTCAAGTGCCTCCACACACTCATTCACTTGTTGCTTTAGCAAGTGTTTATTGGGCCCCTGGGGCAGCCATGCTATCTTGACGGGTGCCAGGTTACATAGCCCCTCTAAGCAGACCCTCCCGGGCGAGAGGCCTCAGGGGCTACTACTGTCCAGGCGGCTGTAAAGTGAATGACGAACGAAGGGGAGCATGCCGTCACTTCCAAAGCGCAGGCACAGGGTCTTGATGACCACTCCCGAGATGGCAACAAGCCAGGGTAGAAAGCCTTTTCTGCTGCTGACAGCTTTGTTTCCTACCGCGTTTTAAAATGTTCACCAGAGGCCGGAGACGTCAGCTTCCTCGTCGCATCTCTTCTGAAAGAGGACGTGTTGCAGCCCTTGGATTCCTCCCTCCCCCTCCCCCTCCAGCTGAAAGGGTTGTGACAGGAAAATACCAAGGACAACAGTGCGAGGCCTTCTTCTCCAGCTAGAAAAGCAAGATTTGGTTCGTTTGCAGTTTTGTCTCATTCTTGATGATGGTTCTTTTTGTTGTAGTTGAAATTCACATAACCTAATATCGCCCACGTAAAAGTGAATAAATTCGTGACATTCACAGTATTGTGCAGTCAGCCCACCTCTGTCTCCTCCAAAGACCATTTTCCCAACTTTGGCTCCTGCTCCCAACCTTTGGCAACTACTGATCTATCTGCCTTTGGGAGAAAGAGGGGATTTTCTGCTCCAGGAAACAACTCGTCTCAGAAACCCCAGGGCCCGTTCTACCCTGTCCCTGAGGGTCGCTGAGAGTTGGAGTGCAGTGAGAGACTTGAATCTCTCCTCTGTCTCTCTGGATTCACCCTCTGATTATATGTGTTATACCACAGGGGATCCTGTGGTAGACCTCACTTAGCAGAATGTTTCCCAGGCTCATCCACGTTGGAGCGTGAATCACCGCTGCTTTTTTACAGATGGATCTTACGCCCCGACGCTGGCTCTCTCCCTCGCAGTGAGCTTGCAAGTTCCTCCCAAGTGCGAAGGGGTTCCCCCTTCAGACAGGTGAGCCGCCTGCACGGTATGCCTCAGTGACAAGAGCGAGTCCTGCCTCGATGTCACGAAGACCCCAAACTGAAGAGAAAGCACTGATGTTTTAAGGGAGTGGTGGCAGATTCTCGTTGGCTACTTTTAAGCCAACACTGGGTCATCTCATTGGTCTTCACCTTAGTGATGTGAGTAGTCGGTGAGGTCTTGTGTTAGTCCGGGTAGACTAGAGAAACAAATTCAGAAACACGCACATGGGTATAAGGGAAAGGTTTATATACAAGAGGAATGCAAACCCAAACCAGTCCAGTCATAAGTCTGGTATTAGCCCATATATTCGAAACCAATCTACATAGTCTCCTTCTGAATCACAAAGCATGTGCAATGACACCAGGACAATCACAGGCCAGTGGAGACAGAGTCTTGTGTATTCAGCGGCAGTAGAAGCATCCCAGCACTGGCAGGGGTCTCCCCATGGCTCCTCGTTTCCACGACTCAGGATCCATCAGCAGTATCCACTGGCGGGAGAAGCATCTCAGCACTGATAGGGGTCTCCCCATGGCCTCCCAAGCATCTCAGCACTGGCACGAGTCCACGTGTGCCTTCTTCGGCCCCAGAGCTTTGGTTTCATCAGGGTAAGTCCATGTGGCTTCTCCTCCAGCTCCTCCAGGAATCAGCACCCATCAGCACGCTGTCATCTCATCTTGTCAGTGGTTCATCTCCAAGGAACTGGGAAAAACCGTGAGATGTCCCAGAATTCTCAGAGAAAGCCATGCCCACACGAAGGTCTCATTGGCTGTCTCCAGATTGACAGGTTAGACTCCACCCCTACATTCTTAGTCAAATTGGCACCAGAGGACGTGACTGCCATAGGTCTGCTGTTGTGTGTTGGATGATTAGTCCTTGGACTCCTGGTCTTGGTCGAGGCAGGGGGCAGCTCAGGGAAGAGTCATCCCTGCCTGCTGGGGGTTGGATGTTCGCCATCGAGTCTGAAGCTAACACATTGAATGTGTATAGTCTTCTTTATTCAACTGTACAGTTTGTTGAGTTTTGACACATATACACCTATGAAACCATGTCCACGTACCGCTGCGCCTTTATAGACCATCCCCGACCCCACCAGCGCAGTCCTGTTCTCCATAGCTCTATAGGCTTTGTCAAGATTTACATAAGGGACATTAATTCTTTTGAAAGAAAATTTTAAACCATTTTTATATTAATACTTGAAAATCTTTCACGGGCCACAGTCTGAGAATGCACACGGGTCAGCGTGTTCAGGATGCTCCACGTACCTATGTAATATCATCTACATCATTTATTTTGTATAGTCAGAAGCCCTGGTGGTGCACCTGGTTACCTGTCGTTGGGCTGCTAACCTCAAGGCCGGCAGTTTGAAACCACCAGCCCCCCTCAGGAGACAGAAAAGACTTTCAACTCCCGTGAAGATTCACAGTTTCAAAGACCCGCAGACCTGCTCATAGAGTCACTGTGAGCAGGAAGCAACTCAATGACAAAAAAACTACTTTTTGTATATTTTTCTGTTTTGGGGGGGGCATCACTGCCCTCTGGTGGTGGGAGTAGGAGGCCCAGCCTTTGCTCCTGTGGAGCTGCTGCTGGAATTGAACCTCCATCCCAGTGGGCCATTCTATTTTTTTTTTTTTTTTTTTTTTTTGGCATCACTGCTCTCCGGCGGTGGAAGTAGGAGGCCCAGCCCCGCTGCTGGAACTGAACCTCCGTCCCAGTGGGCCGCAGTCCCGGGCCATTCTATTTTTAAAGAACCTTAATGCTTGGTCGCAAAGTCCTTTGTGTTTGGTCCACACCCAATTAAACTTTGTGTCACGTTAAATCCATGTGAAAGTGAGAGTGTTTCTATCTACTGCTTCTAGTGCCAGACGGAATGGGTTTGCCCCAAGTAGCAGAAGTCACATGCTGGTACTTCATTGGTAGTTCTCAGCTAACATGATTAATGAATTCAACCTAGAAAGAAAAAAAAAAAAAAAAGCCTGCCTTTCATTCTTTTTCAGAGTACGGCACCTTTCCTGCTTGTTTGTAATCTTAAAAATGAAGCCGATTTTTACGCCACAGAAACCGTTCCCTCTGCAGAAGAAGCTAAGTGTTTGACACGGTCTCCTACACCTTCTGTCAGTGTTGCCACCTGGCGGGGTCAGGCACCACCTAGTACCCGGCCAGGTTGCTGTGGCGGACACGAGGCCACTCACCCCTGGGACCGTGTTCCTTGCCTGGCAGTGAGCAGTGTGTTCGTTTTCCCTCTCAGCTCCCCTGCCATGCTGTCTCCCCCAAACCCCTGGGTCGGCCTTCAGTGCCTGTGGCTTCTGGGTTTTGTGTTATTTGGGTCTTCCAAAACAAAACCATCTTGAGTGAAGCTTTTCTGATAGAGCAAATGCTTATTTCATGTTTCTGAGTCTCATGGGACCTTTTATATTTCCAAGAAGCCAACTCTCTCTTGATCCTGTAACTTACGGTCAGTGATGTCTTCCCAGGGCCGACTGGCAGCAGGAGGAAAGAACTCTGCAGAACGCAGCCCCCTTTCAGATGAGGTCTTGTTTTCCTTCTTTAGTCCCTGCATGGAGGCCTCTACTCACCATTGATGACTTCATCTACCAAACACACCTAGAGATAGCTGCGATGGGTATAACTCTTTATGAGGAAGAACGAGGGTAACAGTGTTTTGTCACTCTCTGTAGAACGCTTTGGGCTTTTGAGTTTCCTTTGTAGGTCTTTGACCCATCTAATGTGGTCATCTTCTGACTTGCAAATACAAATATCAGTCTTGTTTCTTTTTTTATTCTCTAAATTGCATAAGAAATTAGCAGATATATATGCACATAAAAATACCTATTTTTGTGCATTAGAACGAGTAATACATTTCTGAGTAACAGCCTTACATTTTGAAAATCTGCATAAAATCCATGTGTAGTTACATAATTCTGTTTTCCCATTCATGTTTCTAATGGGGGAGGGGGGTAACTTATATTTCACCAAAGACTCCAAGTTCACTTCAATTTGGACTCACTAGTAAGTGATGGGATTAGCTTCAAACCCAGGTTTCTTAGACTCTCGTCGGAACCTAGAAGAAACTTAGGTTAGCTGAGTTCGGACTTGAAATGTATTTCCTGGTTGACAGCATCCAGCCGTGGATAACTAGGTTTCTAAACCATTCATAAAAGTTTGCTGGGTTCCTACTGGGGATGAAATAATATCATTGACTGAAACAGAACAAAGACTATTGTAGAAAACCGAAGAGAGTAATTGGTGTCTTCCAATGTCAGTTTGAATTTTACCTTTTAATATCTTGTCCTAGTGTTTGGTTTGTTTCATAAGCTAAAAGCATCAAACAAAGAAAAAACGGCTGCAGTGGGAAGGGAGGGGTGGAGAGGTGTGGTAGAAAACCCTCACCACCACTCTAGCTGGGTGTCCTTGGGAAGAGATGCCCTGGGGGCTGCAAAGGGACTCTCTGTCCTTTGTCTTGTGTGGGCGCCCCACGAAGGACTGGAGCCCTCCCACCAGCAGGTACCAGCTCAGTCAATGCAGGCAAGGGGGCTTCAGAGGAGGGCCTTCGTTGCCTTGGCACTCCCATGATTTAATGGAGAAGCAGCCCAATCCGAGGAGAAGCACTGAGAACTTAGATGACTTGAAAGATTCCTAGGCCCAGCCATGGAAATTCCAGACAGAATTACAGGATGAGACCCAGAAGTATAAAAGAAACTAACAGGAATTGGATCACCTCCACCCTTGCATGTCTATGGAAGCAAGGGAGGCGGACTTTATCTGTGCTTACTCATGGAAGCAGGTGCAGCAGCTGTTTCCCTCTGCTCTCCATGCAGGTGACACTTGCTTACCACCGCAGGACACAACAGCCAGCCAGGGAGAACACGGAATGGTGGTACTGTGAGGAAGCTAGCTTAGGGACAGGGGGCTTGCCCCTCCCATGCCTGCAAAAGCCCCCATCAAGGAGGTCGGAAGGAAATCAGGCAATCATTGAACACCTATGAATACCCCAAACTGAGCATGCTCATACTCAAGCCCCCAGACAGGTGGGAGATATGCCTGGGCGCTCAAACTAAGCCCAGGCTCATGACATCACCCAGGTGGGCCTAACTCAGCTAATGGGATCAACCAATACCATCAAGCACACCTCCCTGCCAGAGGTTTGAAATGTCCTGGCTGTGGGAAGGTTCAGAGGCACGGGGCGGGTCTCCCCAGTGCCAGGAGAATGTGAGACCACGTGCTCTTAGAGGGTGCTTGGGCTTCTGGACCCCCACGACCCTCCCCACCCCACCCCAGTTCCACACGTGGACAATCTTTGCCAAGTGGTGGTTAGTGCTCAGTTGTGAACCTTTGAGACTGTAAAACTTGGCAGCTTGGCCAGTGCTTCATAAAAACCCATTGGGATTACAAAACAGCTTTGGCACAAGAGTGTGTGCAGCAAACAGCGGAGGTGTTCCGCACCTGAGAAACCGAACACCACCTTCAGTTCAGAGCTAATTTAGCATCACCTCACACGAATCCGCTTTCATAAATTCCCTAACCCTAACCCCAGTCCACACCGTGTTAACATGAATCCATTTACAGCCTTTTAGAAAGTAGTACTTGGGTTCCAGACTCAGTGGACACCCTGGGAACCTATTTCAGAGTCAGGCTGTGAAGGAAAGCCCATGCCTCTGACTTAGCCCAGGTGCCCCCAAACTATGGCCTGTGGGCCACATATGGCCCGCCCAGTGTTTTTGCCGCCGTTGCCTGTCCTGCTTAGCAGCCAACCCATTCCCGGTCCACAGTGAATTTGTCCATAGTGTTTTTTGTTGTTTTAACTATAGTCCGGCCCCCCAACGGTCTGAGGGACAGTGAATGGCCCCTGTTTAAAAAGTTTGAGAACCCCTGAGTGGGGGAGAGGTGACCCTGGTGCCCGATGACCTCCCTGGCTGGGCTCCACTGGGTGAGGGCTGTGCCTGCCCTGTCAGCACGCTGGAGGAGCCTGGGCGAGAACTGCAGGGTAGCAGGCCCAGCTGTCACGCATGACCCACTCTAAGGCTTGCTGTATTAAACCGGAGGGACACAGAGTCACAGCCGCCCCCACACATAAGTGGAAATTGAACTTAATTCTCTAATCGCCGTAAATTGTAGTGATTATTTTTGTAAAGCCATAAATGTACACTATGACTAAATGAGCCCTTTACATAAGATCCTTTCCGTTATTAACTTGGCGTAAATGCTCATCCCTGAAGATTAAGTTGAACGCTAATCACTCTGAGCATTCAAGGACCTTTTGTAAGGTCCTGAGCTGCGTATTTACATATGGTAATTTCCCCAGTGGTAGCTGGGTAAGCAATAATGTGTGACAAGGCATGCTGTAACAAGGAGGGGCGCGCTCAGCTCTGCCCCTGGCCCTCCCTTTTGCATTCCCTATTCCAGCTTAATTAGAACGACTCCAAATTTGCTCGTGTTGAACGAGAGGGCACAACAAGCTCTGAAACGCTGACTCGATCTTCCATTGTGTCTGCTGGATCAGCTCCTTCAGGGTCTCGATTTTGCGGCCTGTCCTGAGTGGTCTGTTTCGGGGGGTGGGGGAGGCAGGAGCCTTGGAGCAAAGAAGCAGGCTGCTTCTCAGCAAGTGAGTCGACAATGTGCCCTCTTATGAAAATGCATCCTACAGATTTATCTCGCCCAAAGTAAAGCGTGCACATGGCTTTTTATCTTTTTGCACTGGCCTTTTTAGTACTTAGTATTCAGTCTACCCAGTGAGTGACTGCTGCCCCATCCCTTTCCTCTCCGCGGATATGTACAGGGAACGGGCACACAGGCCGCCGCCTGTCTGTTGGCCGGCCTGTGGCGAACGGCATGTTTTAGGTCGTGCTGGATCGCCCACGGTGGGCAGGCCTCAGTCAGTGAAAAACGGACCAATGACAGCCTAACGCTTCCCAACATTGTCCAGTTGTCTTGCTTTGAAAAGTCTTTTGTTGAATGAATCACTTCGCAGCCCCGCACCGTCGAGGGCTGCAGGCGCGGTGTGCATGCCTTAATGTGGGAACACCTCGGTTCTTGGCTTTGCAGGAGATACAACTCACACGGAAGCCCGCTTGGTCATGCAGGCGGGTTTCCTAAAGGCCGGGAGACGTTTCAGGTGTGACAGTGTCACGTGGAAGTGCGCAGACTCTGCGCTCACAACTGACCACAGGCAACTTCATGGGTCTGCGCGCCCACACGTGGGGAAAGGAGGGCGCCGGGGCGGGTAAAAGAGGAGAGAATCCTCCCCGACCTGCCACTGAAAGGAGCAGGGGTCAAAGGGAGGCAGTGACGAGAGGCTGTGCGCCCCAATAGGCCTGGAGTGGACACGGGGCTCCACCCAGAGGGCACCTGTGCGCCTCCTACCTCCACCTGTCACTGGCCAGGAGCAGAGCAAAGAGAGACCGGCCTTCCTGCTGCCAGCAGAGTTAAAGCCTCTGGCTGGGGAGGCGTGGGTGATGGCATTGGCCAACCCCATTGGCTGAATTAAGCCCACCTGAGCCTAGTTTGGGCCTAACACCCCATACACCTCACCACCCCTCTCCCTCACCCCCGCTCCCGCCATGACTTGGAACATAGCCAGTTAAAGTCTTTCTGGGTAGCTAATGTTCATCTGATTTTTTCTTCCCAATCTCCTGTAGGGGGGCTTGTGCAGGCATGGGAGGAGCAGCCTCCTGTCCATGTCTCTTAGCCACCTAAGGGATGCATCTATTCCTCCTTTTATGGGACCCTCCACTTAGCCAGCCTGATGTTCTTCTGCAGGGATCGGTCCCTCCTGATAACATGCTCAAAGTAAGATGCAAGGTCTTGCCATTCTCACCGTCAAGTAGCAATCCCACTGTCCTTCCTCCAAAGCAGTTCTGTGAACTCCGACAGTCCCTGATGGAATCAGAGTCCGGGGCCACTCCTGGCCTGGGTCAGTGCACCCCAGGGAGCTCTTTAATTTTGTATTATGGCTCAACTTCTGAACATCAGGTTTGCAGAACCTGATGCAGAACCAAATGCACTGAATGCATTTGAATTATGGCGCTGGCACAGAATATTGAAAGTACCATGGGCACAAACCTCACTCGGCAGGAGGACAGTCAGAATGCTGGATAGGAGGGAGGGCAGCAAGTGCTTTGGGTATGCAATCCAGGGAGACCCGTCCCTGAAAAAGGACCTCGCACTTGATAAAGCAGGTCAGTACAAAAAGAGGAAGGCCCTCCAGGAGGGGCATTGACACAGTGGCTGTAGCAATGTCTCAAACATGACCTTGGTGAGGGTGACACAGGTCTAGGCGGTGTGTTGTTCTGGTGTGCATATCTCCTAGCATCTTTAGTGAGTCCAAAGCCACTCCAAGGCACCGAACAATGACAAAAACAACAGGTTGGGGGAAGGTTACAGCTTACAGTGGGAAGTCCAGTTTGGATTCTCCCTGTCGATTCTGCCCCCATTGAGTTCTTTCTGACCATTAACTGACTGGCAGCTGTGAGCTTTGTCCTGAGGCAGTGTGTTTTTTGGTGAATCGCTACCACTCCCCCAGCCAGCCCGGGGAAGGACAGCCTAGCTCTGGGCGTTTGCTTTCCTATGCCCTGGAGGGAACTTGGGCTATTGGGTTGGATAATCATGAACCTACCCTGACTGCCGGGCTTAAAGGGCCCTTAACCAGTCATGTAAACTTCCTATCTCCAATAGTGTACCTATTCCAATCATGAATCCTGCTTCTGTAGTCCCACTGGAAACTGTGATGAGTTACTATGTCACCAATCATGACTGGTGAAAGTTTCCTTTGTACCAAGCGTCTGTGAATCTGTCGTCACCACTATCATGGCCTGATGCTGGCCGTCTCCTTCGTTCAGGTGACTCATCTCTTTCATGTTTAAGACGTACTAAGTGTTTGAATCTGGGGTCTCTTTTCTTCCCTGATGGAGTGCACTTAGGATAGGGGGTTACAAGTTGCACTGCAGGCAGCAAGGGCTGTAGTTCAAAACTACCAGGGCTCCAGGGGAGAAAGGTGAGACTTTCTGCTTCCTGTAAGGGTTACAGGCTCCTAAATCCACAGGGGCAATTCTACCTTGTCCTAAAGGTTTGCTATGAGCCAGAATCAACCCAACGATTCGTTTTGTTTTATTTCATTTTCTCTCCTGGGACACTGGTTTGCACTTCAAAGAAGTCTTTTGTCCCATATTTGCCCATTGCAAAATGTCTTGCTTGGAATGACCGTTCGGAGGGAACAATTGCTAAAGGAGAACAATTTGATGAAGCAGAGGTCCACAAGGGCATGCAAGAGCTTTCAGGGAAATGGTTGGCACATGGATACGATTATGCTGGGGACTCTGAGGATGATGCCAGACCAGGCAATGCTTCATTCTATTGTACATGACGTCACCAAGAGTCAGCGTGAGTTCCACAGCTAACACATACCGACATGGGTGGTTTTTTTAAGATCATTTTATTGGGAGCTCTTCCAGATCTTACAACAATCCAGCATTTAATTGTCTCAAGCATACCCATACATAGGTTGCCACCACCACTTCAAAAACAATTGCTTTCGACTTGAGCCGTGGTATCAGTTTCTCTCTTTCCCCCTCACTCTCCCACCCTTGTGACTCCTTGATCAGTTATATATTATAGTTATTTCCTGTCTTACACTGTTTGTTATCTCCCTTCATCCACATTTCTATTGTTCCTCCCCTTCAGGGTGTGTATGTGTGTGTTACATATTCAACCTTGTTGATCTGTTCCCCTTTTCTCTCCCCTTCCCCCCACATGGATTTTTCTTTTGATATTTCTTGATTCATCAGGCTTGTCTACTTAATTTTGACTTCCTATTAGTAGTGAGAATTCTGGTGATATAGTGTGTTATGCTGTTCACCACAAGGTCAGTGGTGAACCCTATAGAGAGTCAGAATAGGCTGGATGGCAGTGAGTTTGGAGACTATAATAGTGGAGGATTTAACTTGTTGACAGAACCCTCTCCCATTGTCCCTACTCATTATCTCAATTTAGTTAGATCACAATTTTGAATCTACAGTATAGATTTGCATTGTTGTGATTATATGAACAGTTCACTGCTGAGTGAACTATCAAGTTTTACACTACTATAAATATGTTGTTTTTCTCCTAAAATATACATATTCCCCATACACACACACACACACACACACAAAAGAGAATTGTGCTGGGCAGAGCAGAATTTTCACACTAAGAGTTTTTCCTGCTAGATGAGCATCTATTGAACAACTTGCTCTAGTTAGTGTACCAAGTGGACCACTTGGGAAGGTTATCTTTGGTAACAGTGAATTTTTTCATAGAAGCCATTTCACTAACCTTGTATTTTATGATGACCAATGTAAGAGAACAATGTGTGGCTGTGAGATTTTGTTTCCTGCCTGGGAAAAATGCTGCAGAAATTTGTGATCTTGAACACCACTTACAAGGACAGAGCTATGAGAAAAACTCAAGGGTACGAGTGTTTTTCTCATTTCAAAATAGGTGAAATGTCGATTGATGACAAACCTCGTTCTGGATGTCTGTCAACTTCCTGAACAGATCAAAGTGTTGACTTGGAGTGTATCCCACCAGGTCAGACTGTTAATCAAGCTTTCTATTTACAGCATCAGTTCTCAACCTGTGGGTCACGACTCCTTTGGAAATTGAGCGACCCTTTCACAGGGGTCATCTAAGACCATCGCAGGAACAGAGACACCGCTCCTCTGTCTCCAGGCAGATCCGCCCACATGCAGATATGTCCACACATGAGTACCTGGCGTGAAGACTGTTACCCAGTTCACTGTCCCTCAGACCATTAGAGGGTCAGACTATAGTTTAAAAAAAAAAACAACTATGAGCAAATTCACTGTGGGCCCAGGATGAGTCAGCTGCTAAGCAGCACAGGCAATGGCAGCAAAAACACCTGGCGGGCCAGATAAATGTCCTCAGCAGGCCGCCTGTGATCCGTGAGCCATAATTTGAGGACCCCGATCTAGACTGTAAGTGGACACCTCTTAGCTCTTACTCAGCCTGCTGAACTGTTACTTTTTCAGAAACATAGAGACCATCCAAAAAGCCTCGGTGGTCCTTGATTTTTAACTGCAGTGGCTTGCTGAGTTAAAGCAGCTGAGTTTGATTACAAGCTCAATGTTGTTTCCTTCCAGAATTAGCTCATCTTTCGGGACTTGAGACACAGAGCAAGCAACACCTGTCCTCATGCAAACCCTGGTCCGGATGTCTTTCCAAAAGTTAGGGATTTCAACAAGAGACCCATTCTCCTGAATAACCGCCTTGATGGGGAAGTGGGCATACAGGCCTCATCTTGTATCAGAAGATGCACCTCAGTCATGTTCTGAGCATGACTACAGATAGTGCGGACAGTGACCAGTTCCTTTCTATTTCCCCACCACTTGTCAACGGGAAGCCTGTTCTCTCCAAGGAGTTGATGTGATTGAAGCCACTCTGCAGGAGTCCTCTAAGGACCCTTTCACCAGAGTCGCCTAAGACCACCGGGAAAACACAAATATTTCACAATATATGACTACCTATTGCTTTGTGATTAATCATGGTTTAATCATGTTCCATTTGTAACAATGAAAACACATCCTGCACATGAGATATTCACATTAGGATTCATAACTAGCAAAATTACAGTTATGAAGTAGCAATGAAAGTAATGTTATGGTTGGGGTCACCACCACATGCGGAGCTGTCTGAACGGGTCATGGCCTGACAAAGGTGGAGAAGCGCTGCCCTGGGGCCCTTCATGATGACCGTCGGCCCTTTGGGGAGGTGTCCATGTTCCCTGGAATGTCCATAGTCTGGTTGCTGAGATGGTCTCCATTTTCGCAGGAGATGTGGCAAAGAGCCTAAATATGCTTTCTAAATGCAAGGATTTTCCATAAAAATCTGCTCAAAAGATGGAGGAGAGTTATTGATTGGTGCTTAAAAAAATAAAACTGGAAACCAATAATAGAGTCTTTTAAATAGAATCCTATGATGTTATTTTCGAGAGGAAAAGTTCCTGAGTTCCTGAGTAGAAAATGTGTTTTAGAGCTATTTCGGGTGTTCAGTGACTGTGACGAACATGTCATTTGCTTGAAGGCCTGGAGAGTTTAAAGACTGATACAGATCATGTGCTTGGTAGTCATACTGATTAAAGATACCCTCAAAACACTTCTATTCCACTAGCCTATCAATGTTAGTGGAAAAATTAAACTCATCTGCCTCTCGTCCTTCGGTGACAGACTTTCTTTGCACCTACTTAAGCTACAGTGGCTTTCACAGGAAGGGTATAATCCACTTCACCACCCTCAAACCACAGCGTCAGAGAGAAGACTTGAGATTCATAAACAGTCAAAGTCAGTCTTGACAACACAGCAGTTTTTATTTCTTCATCCTCAGAAGCCATGTGCCATCTCAAGCAGCTCTCCTGTGTCAGCTCTGCGCCCTGGGGATGTGTGTCTGAGAACCAGTGCAGGGGGCCCATGGGACACAAATCACATGGGCTCCAGGACAGCCTGTCGAGAGATCTGTGGCACCCATGGACAGATAAAAATAAGCTTCTGATTGTCTCATTTTGCTTCTTTCATTTTAAAGACACAGCATCACCAAAGTCAGAAGACCGCTGCACAGCAAAGGTAAGAGAAGCAAGCGACAAATATCAGACACCATTTCTAGAGCAGCTGCCTGGATAACCCTTTAATAGACTTTCCCAGTTTACAACTTCGAAGAGGAAGACAAGTTACCATGGCAACAAATAGTCTCTTTAAGGAGAGACAGGCTCTTCTAGTCAGAGTGCTTTCCAGAAAGGGGGGAGACGGGGAAAGACAGCCTTGCGGGATCTGGAGCTAAAACAATGAAAGGAAGTTTTCTTCACATTAAATTTTTCTACCAATGAAGCCATCTGCTTGAAGGTTGATCACGAGGCAATGTCAGTCTCTCCCTTGTACTATTAAAAGCTACACGTTAGACAGTTTGAGATAATTAAGTCAAAGGGCATCTGATTGATGATTTTTTTTTTCTTTACTTGATTGATAACATCTGCTCTTGGCCAGTGAGCAGCTGCAGTCCCGGAAGGTGTAAGGGTGAGTCACACGCTGGGTCCTCCATCCCTGACGCCGGTCATGGTGAGTGCCACTAAGTTGATTCTGACACATGCAGCCCTGAAGGACAGAGCAGAACTGCTTGATGGGGCTTCCAAAGGGCAGCCTCTCTGGGGTCAGGTGTTTCCTTCCTGGGAGTGGCTGGCCAGTTTGACTGTCTAATCTTTTAGTTAGCTGCTGAGAGCTTGCTTAGCTGGCATAACTGGGGCTCCTTCTCCAGGACGCACCGCATAAGGTAATACTCTGAGCTGCCTTCCTCTGCCTGAGCTTTTTCATTTTGAGACTATGAACCAAGTGCCCGGGGTGTTGGGAAGCACTGCTGGCCTTGTGCCAGTCTCCCTCTGGTTGCTTTGTTGAGCTCATTGTCCCAGCCAGCATGCTGATCCAGGTCAGCTTTCCCCTCCACGGGGCTGGCTCCTGCTGAAGACATGTCCGAATTTCTTGAGATGAAGTCTCACTATCAGGGCTTCCAAGGGGGATTCTGGTTGTTCTTCTCCCAAGACAGATTTGTTTGTTCAGCTAACATTCCGTGGTCCAGTCACTTTTCCTCACCAGTACTATAATTCAAAGGCCTCCATTCCTCTTCAGTCTTCCTTGTGGATTGTCTCGCATTCACAATAGAAAATACCAGGTGTCCCGTAGTCTTCCAAGTGACATTTCTGCTCTTTGCCACTTTTAAGGGGCGCCTTCTCCTGGATTTCCTGCATGCTGCTTCCCTGGACATGGATTGTACCTCCATGTGAGATGAAATCCTTGGTAACGCCAATTACCCTGTGGTTGTGAGGATTTGGACTTTGATTCTTGGCCGCCAGGATTGTGTTTTGTGTCCAGGTATCATCCTTACCGAAGGCTGAAGTCCTTGATCGTCATCGGTCAGTGCTCCACACCCTGCTCAGTGGCAGCAAGTAGCCTTGTGTCGTCGGCATCCTGCAGGCTGTTCATTGCCAATGAGTCTTCTTCGGGTCCTGAGGCCACGTTCTCCTTCATCGACAGTCCAATGTCTTGTATGAGTTGCTCGGCATTCAGATTGGATGCGTAGAGTGACAGGATACGATCCTAAGACAGTCTTTCCCTGATTTGAAACCATTCAGGTTTTAAAACCACATTGTTATTACTGAGATGTATTCACCTATTCCTTTGCATAGTGATAGAAAGTCGCTCTTTAATTGGGTTTAGACCTAGGCATTTTGTGGATCAGAACTGTGACCTAAGCATAGAACAGCCACTTGATACCTCATGGTATTAAGACCTCACCTGGGAAGACTCATGTGATAGTTACATAATCTGATGTCAATTTGGGACTGGAGAGGATTAAGAGAGAAGGCGTGGAGTCTAGTCTGTCAATCAGACCATAGCCAATGTGGCCTCTGTGGCTTTTCTTAAGAATTCTGGGAAATCCGATATTTCTTCCTTGGAGGTGCGAGACACCTCACCATCCAGTCATTCCCTTGGAGACTCTGCACTAACAAGCCTGATTTTCTGTAGACATCTCTGAGAAGAAGCCACATGGAATGACCCTGATGCAACCCTGGGTGCTGGAGAAGCCCCATGGAGACCCCTGCCAATGCCAAGATGCTTACAATGCCACTCAATCCAAAAACTTTCTACCCACTGAGCTGTGATCATCCTGCATGTGTTTTGGGAGTCCAGAGAGGAATTTATAGATTGGTATTAGACATGGATTAATTTTGAACTTATTTGATCTGGACTAGGTTGGGATACTTTCTTAATTTACAATTACTCTTTATATAAACCTCTCTGTGTACACATATGTGTCTCTATGAATGTGTTTCTCTAGCATACCCAGTCTAACACAACTCAAATGTCAGAAGTTGGTGCTGTCTGCCAGCAGGTCCTCCCCTGGGCTGTCAACCAGAACACCTACATGTGACGTGAGTTGCCAGCACATGACCTGCTACACTGAACTTGCTCAGGGTTGGGTAGCTGTACAGGCAGGGCATCTTCCCAAGGAAGCACTAGTTTGGAGAAATGTTTGGGAAGCATTAGCTTTGATTTTCCTTTAATGTGCACCTAAGAAAATGGAAACAGACTATGTTGAAACAGATAAGAATAACTGTATTCAAAAAGCTGGTGTGTGTGTGGGGGGAGGGGAGCTCCTGCAATAGAAAAGAAAGACCAGATGTAAGTCTGATCTCAGCTCTGCCGAAGCCAAGGGTAGGATGGATTTTCAAGACTGACACAAGCTGGTGGAGCAGTGCTGACATTCTGAAGGACCATGAATGAGGGTGGCATCTTTAGCTACTAGAGTCCTTGTGGCGTAGTGGTTAAGTGCTGAGCTGCTGGCTGGAAGGTTGTTGGTTAGAACGCCACCAGTGACTTCACTAGGCGAAACCTGGAGAGTGGCTCCTGTGATGGTGCCCGCAGAGGGCACCCTGGGGCAGTTCCACCGCAGCCCTGGGCTAGCGTAGAATCGAACCAAACTGCCAAAGTCCTGTGACCATTTGACACAGGGACAGTCCAAGAAGCTCCACCATCATCTGTGCTCTGGAAGTGACGGCCCAAGGCGACCTTCATGTTCTTTTCCTGTCAGCCGGTGGCTCTTTTGCTTAAGACAGTTATATACTCTTTATATATAAAGAGTCCTTGTCACCCTGATCATGACAGAGTCCACATGGGACCAGCTTGCGTCCTGTCTGAACATGTCCCTATGCAATCCACCTTCCCACGCTGTGACTTCTCTGACAGTCCTTCAGAACGTCCACACTGCTCCACTAGTTCGTGTCAGTCGTCAAAATCCATCCCACCCTCGGCTTTGGCAGAGCAGAGATCAGACTTCCTTCTGGTCTTTCTTTCCTATTGCGGCAGCGCCCTTCCCACCCTTTTGAATACAGTTATTCTTATCTGTTTCAACCTAGTCTGTTTCCATTTTCTTGGGTGCATATTAAAGGAAAAATCAAAGCTAATGCTTCCCAAACATTTCTCTAAACTAATACTAGTTTTCAGTAGTTTGCTGTGGAATGAGAAAAGTAAGGGCAGTGTGGAAAGGAAATCTAAAGTCAGATGCATTTATATGTGTTGTGTATATATTTATACAAAGTGAATTTAATTCTTGGAGAATTCCTTGTGTGTGTGTGTGTGTGTGTGTGTGTGTGTGCCTCCATTAATTTCTTTTATGACCGCATTCTGCACAAGAGCTTTCTTAGGGCTCTTAATTAGCAAATGTGGTCATCAAGTGCCTTGTGGTCAGTTCTGGTCCAGAGCGACCCTGTCTCTGTACAACAGGAGGAAGCACTGCCTGCGTCCTCTTCCTCCTCGCACTCGCCCTTAGGTTTGATCGACCTTACGGTCACAGCCGCTGTGTCAGTCCACCTTGTCAGGGCCCCCAATTTTGATAAGCAAAACTACAAGCTGACAATGCAACAGTCTACAAGTTCAGTTAACCCAGGAGTCACACCTAAAGTGTGGGAACCACTGATCAAGTCCCAAACCTCTTCCTCCTGAAGTCTGGAGTTGGCCGCATGATGTTTGTCTTTAGAATGTTGACATTCTTAAAAGGGAGGGAAGGCTTATCATCAGAGGAGGATTCACAATTCTGCACTCTGGATGTGATGGTTTAATTGTATGGGATTATATACAGTCAAGCAAGTCGCTTGTCTGTCCGCCTTCTAGTGCAGCCGTCAGACCTCATCGGTAATGCCCTTTCTTCCTCCGAGGCCAGAGTGGGTGAAGGCTTCATTGTCTACGTGGGGGTGGGGTAGGAGTCACTGTGCATATGCTGAATGTCTGCCTTGCGCTGCATGGTGGGGGCGTTCCTGCACAAAGGCTGCTCAGTAGACCCTGAAATAACTGGTGAAAAAACGGTGAAGAGGGCCATGCTAACGGATCAAGGATTCTCCTGGGAGTTCCTACTTTCAATGAGACGACTATCCCCTAATTAAAATGCCACTACAGAATTAAAAGAAGAAAAAAACTCCATCTATTTTCCCTTTGCTCTGGCTATTCTTGGTTGCCCCCTCCCTGCTCTCTCCCCTCTCCCAACACCCCACTTCAGTCATGAAGTTTTCAAGGAATTTCCCCAATGCCCTGAGTCTATAGTCCTTTTATTTCATTCGGAGTCTACTTCAAGAGGCCAGTGGAGAGCTGCTGCATTTGCCGGCTTCTCCTGCTGCCTGGTGTTGGCTCAGGGCTGGGATGCAAGCACAGCAAATGCCATTCTGCTCTGACTGCATTTGGTGCTTCGGGAAGGTTCCCAAGCCATGGGCAGATGGTCCCTGTGCAGGAGGTGACGGAAGAGATGCCCTCCTCCTACACGTGGGGTCACCGTGAGCCCAAATCAATTCTATGACAAGGTTTGGTGTTGGCGGTGATGTCCTAAAGAGATTTGTGGGGGTAAAGGACAGGCTCTTGGAGAGGCAACACTGAAAAGGAAGCTTCTAGGATGACTGGCATATTGCCCAAAGTGTGCGCATCTCAAGGGGAAGCAACAAGCTTAGGCTCAGAGAGATGGAAGTTCCTGGTGTGAGTGAGTGTGTCAGTGTGCGGTATTCCCATGACCAAAAGAGACCAGAGTGCGTGTGATTTGAGAACATTGCTGAGTGACACAAGGCATTAGCAAGCGAACAGGCAGCAAACTGTCCATGGGGGGTGACGAGGTCTTTATGCGAGACCATTGAGAATTCTGACTCAAACAAGTCGGCACAAAATTTCAACCATCGCTAATCTGAAGGACCCCAGGAGTGGGGAAGCAGAAGCCTGGACAAGGAAGGAGCCGAGCAGAGCCTTGAAACCAAGGCACTGAACACCGAGGTAGTCATGCTTGACCCAGATAATACCTTTACCCTTCACACAGAGTCCACACAAAGCTGCCTTGAAATCCCTGCTAACTGATGAAGAGCTTGAAACTCAAAGCAGTTCAGTAAATGACCCACCCTCCCCGCCGGTATGCAGCGAACTCACACGGCTGCCAGATCCCCCAGACAGAGGAGAGCAAGGTTCCATACCTACGAGCTCTCAAGGTACATCTGTCAATAGCTGAATCACAAAGTGGATGGGAGCGGTCATGAAGGAATGAAGCAGCAGATAAGAAAGAAGCAGTCCAGAGAAGCTGGTATCATCTGAAGGTGATTTCACTATCAGGTACTGGACCAGCTTTTGACAAAATAACCTAGCCTTATTGGCCCTGCAAGGGCCTCCATGCAGGCAGCCACTGGTTCACAGAACTCTTGTGATCTTGTTATGTAGGCAGACTGATTGGTGGATATCTTGAAATCCTCTTGAATGAGACCGTTTGACCGCATTTGAAGTATTATTGCTTCCAAATGGTCAAAGAAGACAGCCAAGTAGGAAGGACTATCCTGACAATGTTCCTGGAAGAAATCATTCATTGATAACCGTAGCTGTTCTTGCTGTTCTTGCAATAGAGGGCTTTTCTTTTCCTGGTGACAGATGCAGTCAGGAGGATGCGTGAAACCTTCTCGGGACCACTAGATAGGAAATCTTCCTGGGAAGTGAAAGTCTATATGAGTTCATCTAAGCAACTGCACAAACCAGCCTACGCATCATCGTGTATGAGGTAGGACTCTTGGTGCATTCATGATCATTTGCACCATTGCCATCCAGACAACTGGAGGTTACCTGCAAAAGCACTGCTTATGCCAGCCTGCCGCTCCTGCTTGGGCTATCATAGTGGAAACACTGCTTCCAGAAAGAGTCTCAGACCAGCATGGGTGCCACCTCTGACCTCCTCCGACCACACAAAGGAAGGGCAGGCAGCCTCAGGCCACAAGGCAGAGCTCAGACCGTCCATCCTTCTTTACCCTGATCTAAACCTTCAATCCCTCAACAACACACTAACTTCCCTGCCAAATTCAGTCACTCGTTGCCATGGCCACACAGGACTCACAGGCAATACTAACAATTGTGGGGTTTGTAAGGGAAGCTAGTCAGTTACAAAATGTTAAAATACGGGGCTTCTGTCTGCACTGGCTCCTCTCAGCCGCACTGGCAGAGGTGTCTCTCCGATCCGCATCTTCTGGGCTGCACGGTTCCTCCGTCTCTGCCTCCTCCGTCTGCGATGCAGAAAGCCAGCCTCTTGGGCCTCCAGGTCCGGGCTGCGGCTCTGTTGTGCCTCTGCCGCCTCTCCATTTCCAAGGCCGATCACGGACATGCACCATTGCGAATTCTTTCTTGGGGATCCTGGGGACTCTTTCTCTTCCTTCTTCTGCCAGGGCTCACCCGACAGAATGGCAAGACAGACCACAGCCCTGTCAGAGCTGCAGCTTCCTCTCTTCCCATGCTCCCGATGTCATTGGGTCGGACTTACAAAGCTTGACTAGGGTGGCCATGCCAAGGAACTGGATTGCATGTACCTGCAGACACAGACCCATAACATGAAAAGTCTACAGGGGACCTAAAAGTCAAATGGACACAGGAGGGCAGATTCAACCCTCTTCACTGCGATTCCTGTTCGGTGCCTGTCTTGGGGTGATTGTTCACTGGGGTCCCTGGAAATCATGGTCTCACGGAGGCAGTGGCTTCCATGCGATCTGCAGGGCAGTCCACTTCAAAGCAAAGCAGTCCCTCAGAAGGACTTGGTCATGGCTTTGGAGGACTCTGAAGGGACAAGCTGGGTGTTTCTCAAAGAGCAGTCACGGAACTTCTGGTGAAGACGTTTTAGGAAAATCGAAGATGCGTTGGTGGGGAAAGGGCTGGGAAAATCACACCAAAGGATGGATTTCTGTCATGACCATGCACCCACTCATGCCCCAAGGGCCTCAACATCTGTCTCTGAGGGTTTCCTGGGAAAGCTTGACCCCCTCCATCCCATGGCTGGGATCATGCCCCTTCAGACTTCTTTTGATTACCTGGACTCAAAGAACATCTCAATGAAGCACAAGTCTCTGGAGGGTTAGACACGGTGTCCTCTGGACACAGCATCCATTGAAGAATAGTTCAGGAGCCTTTGAGGAGGGCAAGGGTGGCAGACAGGACAGGTAGCCTTGAGAAGTGTGCAGACATCCATGGAAGAGCTGTCAGGTAATATTCGCTTGATATTTTGATATTTTCATTTAGTAAAGGTGTCTATGATCTTGTAGCAATACTTTTTTAACTTATTCTTGAATGTGTGCCTATGCACACGTACATACATGTGTCTCTGTGTATATAGACATGTGCCCCTGTAATTCTATTTTAACATAGGCAATTTCTCCTCTGATCTAAACCCCAAAGACTTCTTGTCAAAGCAGGTGAGACATTTGCACAATCCATTTCAACAATTCTTATTTAAGAGCGGAAATTGCCTGGAAAGGGACGCCTGGTAAGTCACTCTTCTCCATAACTCAAATAGAGCCGCAGCTACCTCTTGCAAGTGCAGATGCTCTTCTCCTTATGTAGCCCCCAAACGGGCCTGGCGCAAACTGCTCCTCACACTTTGGTAATTTAAGGGGACATAACGGAATTTTATTTTAATGGCAATTGCAAAGTCATGCAGAAAATGTAAATGCACACTTCATGATTAGCTTGCAGCATAAACTATGGCTCCTATTAATGTATTCCAATTTGTAATTCTTTTCACAGTATGAGATTTGAAAGCTGTGATTAAAATTAATTAGGTTAAGTAAAGTTTATCCCCCCTGAGCACTGCTATTGGGAGAAGGCAAGAGAAAAAACGCAAGCTACATCTGGCTCTGCGGGAAGCTGTGTCTTCACAAGGAGTGGCTGACTTCTCTTTTCTCCACCGCGCCAGCCTGCTGCTTAGTTGGCATCTCTCAAGGACTGTGGAGCTTCTCGAGGAGTTAATTGAACCATTAAGCTCTTCTTTGCTTGCTCATACAACCAACGAGGCTGTGACTGCCCCATCTTCAAATCAGCATACTAGGTAGATGCATCCATTATCCAAACACAACACTTCTTGATGGGCGGTGGTGGGACTCGGGCTTCTGGGAGACCTAAGGGAATAGTGGCCCCTGCAGAACTCAGTCCCATCATTCCTAGGAGAGAAAGGCCAGGCCAAATGTGGGAACAATCACCAAAACAATGACTCGTTGGTATCTACACAGACCTCTCCCTTTTGCGAATGACTCTCTCCCATGGGACCTCCCCTCCACACTCTTCACATGGATCCCTGAGGGTGGCCCCATTTCACAAGTGAGCAGAGTGACCATGCTAAGTGAGGTGTTCAGGATCCATGCATCCTGGAGGTTAGGCCACAAGCTTCCCAGTTCCTCGATCCTGAACTGCTCCTGTAGTTGTACAGTGATACAAAACTGTAGCTCATCCCTAATTCCATGCATTCTGATAAATACCATATAATTGGGGGGGGGGGGTGTCAGGATTAAACCAGACCCCCTACCCCATAAAGGGTGATCATTGTTCCCCCAACCTTCCCTCACAGTCCCTTTGCCGGGTGCCCCGCTTCTTGTACTTCGCTGGGTGCACACACTCATCAAAGAACAGTGCAGACTCAGCTCTAGCACTGGACTGAGCTCTGAGAATATGGATAAGATACAACCCCTTGGGACTTGCTGGTCAAGGCTGTGAATCACAATGAAACCTCATCTCCTATGATTCATCCTCCTGTCTCCCCACTGCCTGATCTTCCTGGGAGCCCCCACTACCCATTTGAGGAGGTTGATGCTACTATGGCCCAGGGACACCCCTCCAGAGACATTTTCTGTAGCACTTCCTATAGCTGTAAGGTGAGTCTGCACAATGGAGTTCTTCCCCTTCCAGATTCTGCCACTCAGACTCTTCCTCCTCTTTTGAAAATGAGGACCCTTGTCCAGCAGAGTCCACCACACATATCTGTGGTGATGGAATACTCCTACATCTCCAAAGTGAGCTATGCAATCAGCTATGGAGGACTAATGTGGAGAATGAATATATTTTTAGTTTGTTGAAAATTCATTTGACGTGAAATGGTCACCTACAGCTGGTGGCTATTGTATTGGACAAAGCAGCTGGATGATCTCCTCCCATTCCTGACATGCTGTCAATATGATAAGCTCTAAGCAGGTGAGGATAGCAGGTTGAGGGGAAAGGTGAGTGAAGCTATGAGATACTCCTCTCCTGCCACTTGGAAAATGACCATTTCCTAGATGCTAAGTAGTCCTAAAAACCCTACTCTTAAGAGAGATGATGATAGGAAAGAATTCACTACTTCCCTAGTGGCAGTTCAAGAAAAAAAAACACCTCAGTTTCATGACTATAGGTGGCCAATTCCCACAGCAACATGTGCGTGTGTGTGCGCGCGTGTGTAATAGGGGCATCTACTAAAATAGTAGAGACCAGTTTCCACACCCCTTGCTTGCAGAGACCCACAGTAGTCTCAACATTGCCTCCTGCTCCCTATTGGTGAAGAAGACCTTTTACCTTCTGCCTATGCAGCAGTACAAAGTCCATGGAGGGATGTCTCAACTCTACTGGGGAATAACTTTCCAGTAGAGCTGTCGGGCAATGAAGGCATCTAATGATTTTGCCAGTTTTCTTTTCTCGGAAGTCTTTCAGTTCAACAAACATGCACAATAACAAATTAGGATTCTGGAAAAACAAAGACAAAAACAAAACCAAGACGAATGAGACATGGCTCTCACCTGCGGGGAATGCCATCTACTAGATGAGAGAAAATTCACTACCCTGACTTCCTGAGTCAAGGCAGCAAACTATGTGGAATGTCTGCAAACAGGCTTAGATTAGAAAAAAAAAAAAAAGCATCTCCTCCTGAACATGGGTGACACCTGTTAAGATTTAAATTGGCTAAAATGATGCTTAGAGGGCACTGATGGATCAGTGGAAGGTTTTTCACCTCTCAGTCAGTGCACCCTCTCCCATGCGTTGGGGAGGGTTCGAGTGTGGTTTATGTGCAGCCTACTGAGAAGGTTTTAGCAGAGCTTCCAGACTAAGATGAGCTAGGCAGAAAGACCGAGCAAACTGCTTCTGAAGATCAGCTAATGAGAAGACCATGGATCACAACAGTAAGTCACGGGGCTGGCCCAGGACCAGACTGTGTTTTAGTCTGCCACGCCTGGTGTTGATATGGGTGAGGAATGCCTCACAGGCATCTCACAACAACAAAAGTATGAGGTGTGCGGGGTACTAACTCAGAGGACAGGTTCTGCAGCCATCATCTTCATGGAAACTCAGGGGCTGAGGTGAGGGGCTCCACTTTCATCGTTCCTGCATCAAAGGAAAAGATGGCCACGGAGGCCAAAGCCAGGCAAGCTTTGTTTGGTATTTGTGGGGCAGATGACTCAAGGGAACAATTTAGCCTTCTCAACCCAAGAACTTTTCTACAGCAAAGATGACTCCTTCGAAAGGCAGGAACTAAATGAAGGACAGTGCTCAGAAGTTGATGAAGGGAGTGCAGGTAAGGGGGGGCTTTTCTTTCGGGAAAGGGGGCAGAATTTGTCTCTGCCTCAAAGAGGGGAGACACCACTAGTCTCAGGCCATTCTCTCTGGAGCCCCCACCCTCATGCCCCCCACCCCCGCACAAAAATGTCCACGCACCATCTTATAAGAACCAGAGAAGTCAGCAGTCAAAGAGTGTCTACCGCTCACTAGGCGAGCATCTTGTCTGATCCTATGTTAGACAGGGTTCCCTACAGAAACTAATCCAGAACACTTATGATTTGATATACATGTATGTAGATAGACGTGTACAACATAAGAAATAAACAGCTAATTAGTCTAATTAGGCTATAGAGCAGTACAAATGGCTCAGTGCAGCTCACTTCTGTGAGACAGCTAAGACAAGCCCTTCAAGTCTTGAAGGTGCTGGTTGCAAGTCAAGGAAGCAGACAGTTGAGTCCTCTGTAGAGCAAATCAGGCTATCTGGCCACAGGCAGCAAACAGCAAGGCAGGTCACCAACAGTCCCCAGCTCAAGCGATGTATATTCCAGTAGGGAGGAGAAGGTCTTGAGGGAACCTCAAACTACAGTGACACAGTCCACGGGTTAGGTGTCCCACAGGTAGTGTGCAAGTTGAGGCAGAGAACCAGCTAAGGCAGCCGCACACTGATCCCATCACAAAAAGCAGGAGACAAGAAACATGAATCTCAAGGGGCCATTTATCTCTCCGCCCTTCAATTAATCCCACATGTGTTCATTGGCCAGGTTGGCACAACAAGCCTACCTACCACAGACTCCCTGTGTTACACAGCAAGGGAACCTCTGGGGCCAGGAGTATCACTGAGACCCTGAGCGGGGGCACGTGACTCTGCTGATGCAGGACTTCCCCTGGAGGTGAAAGGCCTCCCAGTGGGGTAACATTCTGCTGGGGGGAACCCTGTCTGAGCACCTGGAGCTCCGCAGCCACCAGGCCCAGTCAGCATACCTGCATGGCGCAGACTTGGAGAAAGAAGTGAAGGTCACAGCTCCCAGTTGGGGAGTATTGGCATGGCTTTTTCACAGTGATGCAGGTCCGGCCACTGGGAGTCAGTGACTTGCCCTCGTAGACGATTGCTTCCTGTTGAATGGTTAATGGCAGCACCAGCTCATGGTGGCTTGTAAGGGCACACACGACAGGAGAGAGCCTTCCGCGCCATTCAGAAGAAGCTCGCCACAGCATTAACTGATCTGATGGTCATCAGACTACCAGGTCTGAGTGTCCTGCTGTGAACCTGCACCAGCCATTTGGGGCTTTAGAAACAGACTCTAGTTCTTGTTAGCTATGTGATCTCGAGGGCATCGCTCAACCCCTCTTAGCCTCAGCCTCCTCTGCACACTGGGGAGCTGGCCTGTCAGGATTGTTTGGCAGATGAAACCATATTGTGTGTTTGTGGGAAACAACAACCGTTGTATCCAACACCCAGTCGGTGCTGATGAGTTGTTTGTCCTTCAGCAAACCAGGACAAGGGACCTTGGTGGCTTGCAAGAGAAGCTGAGGATCTCATGGTTCTGGGAAAGGAAGCTATTAGCTCTTGGCTCTAAGCTGTTCTCAGCTGTGAGGTGCTGGCATCCCCCCGAACCCACGTACATCCGGGGCCGTATCTTTCTGTTCCATTTTAGATTTTTAGCAGTAACAAGTGAAAAAGGATTGAACGGGCATTGTGGGTTAGGCGTTAGCTGCCATCTGCAAGTCTGGCAGTTCAAACTAACCAGCTGCTCTGGGAGAAAGACAGCGCTGTCTACTCTCAGCAAGATGTAGCCTTGGGAACCTTGCAGGTCACCAGGAGTCCAAATTGAGGGATGCTGGTGGGTTTCGGTGTGTCGTGTTTCAGCAAGGGAAAGGAGCCCCCTGCTTCCTGGTCAGCAGGCTGGCTGGGCCCCCAGAGGTAGAATCCAAACGGTTAAAAAGGGGAGCGCACATTCACTTGGCCAAGTGGCTTCACAACCCCCTGGTGAGCAGGTAAGCTTGGTGTTTTTGCTCAGGAAAGACCAGCATTTAAACCATTCCCCCAAAGTCAGCGGTGAGTGAGTGACTCGAGCGGGCCTTTGACGTGTGTGCTCCCGTGACTCTCGCAGGATTTTGAATGATTTTCATAGATGACGACCTTTCATTGGGGAGTTGGAAAGCCAAGGTGTGTCATCTGAGCAGAGGCAACTCATACCGTTCCCAGACTGAACCTTATTGTGTCTGCCACGAGGTGGCAGCACCAGCACGGCCTTCCAGGGACCCTGGAGTGCGACTCTGCAAGGCAGTGACACGCTAGGGGGTTCCTAACCGGGCCCAGGCTTACTCAACCCACTCCTCTGCCCCCATGTCCTGGGGTCCGTTTCTGTGCAATTATTTACTGGAGTGTGGTTTTCTGGGCATGCCAGAAGCTGAGTAGTTCAGATGGTGAGGTACCTACTGTGGGCCCTTCTTCTGCATTAACACAGCAGCTGAGCTGGATTCTGCGTGGTCCAGGCCTGTGTGCAAATAGAGTCCCCAGGGTTTGAGAGAACATCCTTCCCTGAGCTGAGAACCCGGCCCTTGGGCCTCATGGGTGTCATTCTCACGGCTGCAGCCCGTGTCACGGGGCATCTGCTGGTTGTCATGCACTCCACATACCGGGGTGCAGAAGGCTCATACCCGGATGAGCCATGGGGGTATCCAACGGCTGAACTATACGCAGTCAGGAGTTCACTGGGCCTCTCTTCCCCCACGGGACCTTGGAAAAATCCAAATGGCCAGTCTTTCTCTTCATAGCTGCATACGTACTACCTGTGTGTGCTCCCCAGGGCTGATCTCAGGGAGTGCCGATACAGGAGATGGGGAATCGGTCTTAGGTCTGAAAGTCAACTTGGCGATGAGGGCGTGTGGGTCCAAGGATCCTGATCTTGCTGGTGGAAACACAGCCCAGCAGGTCCTCTATGACTGCATCCCAGATACTGCTTCATGAGGACTCTTTGGGTGATCTGCAGCAAAAAGAGAAGTGGCGAGATAGTGAGGTTTTTCTCAAATCTACATTTTAGATGTAAGACAAACCCTTCTTTAGAGACTCAGTCCTTCCTGTGTCCTTATGGCGAATATGTTGCTTCTCTTACGAAGCAATGGTAAGGCCCTGCTTGATGCTCATGAAGAGATCAATGAAGGAAAATATGGCTGCTCGAGCAATGCAGGATGAAAAAAAGAAGGTGGTGCCCAGCTATCAGAAGGAATAGCATCTAGGGTCTTAAAGGCTTATCTTCAAACAGGTGGATATTTAAGCAAGGTGTCCCCTAAGTCCACCGGGAAGGAGCACACCAGTCTGTGTGATTCAAGGATTGTGAAAATAAAATTCAAAATCCAAAGGAGGGAATGGCATCAGTGCTTAAATTGAGAACACCTGTTTTTCAGAAGGCTCTGGGTGATGATGGAATTCGAAAATCCATTTGCAGGGTCCACACAGGGATTAAACCTCTGGGGCATCCCTTTTGCTCTTGATTGTGGAATTTGAGCAGCCTTGGTATCCCACAGAGTACTGCAAAGGCGATTGTGCCTGACATAGATCAAAATGTAAACTCATTTGACTTCTCTTTGGACCCATTTAAAAGTTGCTTCTGTTTATTGAAAAAGTGAAGGGGAAATACACATGGATCAAGCCTCAGGTGAATCTCTGACCATAGACCAGCGAACCCGCCTTGCTGTCATGCAGAATGCATTGGAAAGTGGATTATTACAGATGTTGTTGGGTTAAAAGTTAACATCTTATCATTCAATCTCACTTTTGATTCACTTTAAAATTTCTTCTAGTTTTTACTATTCCTGCTTTCGTTTTCATCAAGGGTTGTATCTATCTTACTTCTTAAAATGTTCTTAGTTTTTTAAAAATGTTTTTCTGTATCTGAAATCCGGGATAAGTAAATCTTTAAGGCAGCAAGTTGGTGAATGGTTCCTTGGAGGTCTAGCGGGGGGAGGGGGTAGTGGGGAGCCAATAGCAATCAGTTCACACGAGAAAGAAGACCGGGTCCTAAAACTGATGGAGGTGCTGCGTGTGCAACTCTTCCTCATATACAGACCTATTGAATTGTTGGATATGTGAACTATATGCCAACAAAACAGTTTTATAAAGAAGCAACAGTAGCTCTTATTAATTCCTGCTTTCTTTTCCATTGAAGTTTTTCTCTGGTTTATGTTGTTATTGGTCTTTTTGGGGTACAATTTCCTGTATATGAAATCCAGGATGGGTGTGTCTAGAGGTGAAGTACCTGGACCAGTGGCTTGTTGGATGCATGGGAGGGGCTGGAAGGAAACGTGGAGCTAATGGGGAAGGACGCACCTGCCCCAGAGCTGATGCAGTGAGGAGCCTCAAACTCTTCGAAACATGACGGAGCTATAGAAGTGTGTGGTGGAGAAAAGAAAGTGTATGAAGTGTGACTGATATGTCATTTAGACTATCAAAAGAAGCAACACTAAGAGTACAAATTCTAAAAATTGCCCGTTTATATTTTCCTTGGTATAGGCAAGACACCCCTGTCTTGCATGCTGTGAAGTCAATTTCCACTCAGAGTGATCTGATAGGTCACTAACACAGCCCCATAGGGATCTCTAACCCAGTGGTCCTCAACCTTCCTCATGCTGAGACCCTTTTGTACAGTTCCTGGTGCTGTGGTTACCCCTCACCCCCTACCCCAGCCATAAAATTATTCTCACTGCTGTTTCATCACTGTCATGTTGCTACTGTTAAGAATCAGACAACCCCTGTGAAAGGGTTGAGAACCGCTGCACGTGGTCTTTACCGGAGCAGGTGAGATCACCTGGATTTCTCTCTCCCAAGAAACTGGGGAGCTCAAACAAAGAGCTGACACCCCTGAGCTGATGCACCCTGTCTGGAGCCGGTTCCCAGCCTTTCTCTGCAGTGCTTGCTCCCTGGAGCCCAGGAGGCCTGCCTGACACACTGCCACCTAGTGCTGTCCGAGATTACATTCGCTGACACCTCTTTCGTGAGCACAGAAGTGGGTATGTGTATGGACACCCCTGTAATGGTGAGTGTGTGTGTGTGTACTCAACTGGGTGCCCACCTGCAGGGGTGTATTAGCATGAAAAAAATCCAGGCTTTGAAAACTGTGTAGAGATATTTGGAGTGAACAAACCTCTCGCTCAAAACCCATGTGGGGAGAATTGAAAGCAGGTGTGTGGGATTAGCACTCTGTACTGTTTGTTCTCCCTCCCCCCCCACCTTCCCAGCAACCAAAAAACTGCAGCATGCTCGTGCTTGGGAATGTTGTGAGCTCAGAGGACACGGGGAGTTGTAGAGGGAAAGTCTTCTGGACTAAGCGTGACCCAAATGTCTTCACTTATTGGACCCAGAGGCATCCCTTGAAATGATGGCTTTCAAAAAAAAAAAATGGACAATCATCTTTCTCCAAAAGCCTGGTGTCTTTGAAGGAGGGTGAGAACTTGCAAGTACGTCCTCACCTCTTGAGCAGGGGGCCTCAAACTATGCCCACGGGCCACATGCGGCCCGCCAAGGACATTGATTCAGCCTGCTAGGTGTTTTTGCTGCCACTGCTGTCCTGCTTAACACCTGACTCATCCCGCAGTGAATTTGTTCATAGTTATTTTGGTGCTTTTTTTAAACTATGGTCCAGCCCTCCAACAGACTGAGGGACAGTGAACTGGCCCCCTGTTTAAAGAGTGTGAGGACCCCTGCTCATGAGCATCTGCGTGGTGACATATCCTGCCAGCCACTCGCTGAAATGGTCTCCTCTGCCCTCTGTGGCTATGGCAGCCTTTGGTACCCTCACCTTCCCATGCTGCCTTCTGCACTATGCTGGTCAATCACTGCCAATGTGGACTCACTCTCTGAGTGCTGAGAGAGAGAGAGAGAACGATCCTGAGGCTGTGGTTGGTATCTTACAAGACCTGGGTCTGGACAGGGCCCTGATACCCAGAAAAGCCGTGTAACAGGCCTTGGACCACTTGGTGTCTAACTCACCAGAATTGTCATGAATGTAGGCAGGGGAATCAGTTTCTAGACTGGTTAACAAGGGCACACATGCACGGGTACAACCTAACATCCCAAACACCATAAACCAGCATGCTGCTGCAGGCAGGTTCCAGGCGAGCTCAGGAGGCCCACGTAAGCTGTGCTGGATTTTCCAAGCCACAGCTCTGAAGTCTTTAAGCCATCTGAGCTTCTCTGGGTTGAGCAGAGGGTGGGGAGGAGGAGGTTCAGCAGAGCCTCATTCCTTGATTCTTTTAATAATTCTCATTAGGGACTCTTAGCACGCAAATAGAGTACCTGGGGGAGGAAACCCAGGAATAGAGAAACAAATCTAAATATAATTAATCACATTTGCCAAGGGGATGTGTTCAAAGAATTCTTAGAGAACACAGCAAGTCAACAAGTGAAGACTGGTTCGGGGAGGGTGTGAGTGCAGTACTTGCTTGGGCTCCTGGCCAGGCAGGCCTGACTTCTCCATTCGCCCTTCTCTCTGTCCACCTGCTCATCTGCTCCCAGACCACTGGGGTCCCTTGGACCTGGCTCATAGCAGATGCCCAATATGATAGAATATATATATATATCCCAAGAGCAGATAACATCTATTTCTTCCACTCACTTTATGTATATCCACCGGGTGCCCACTATGAATTATTTTAAACTAAATCCTAAGGCGCAATACTACCCAAGGTAGATGGGGGACTCCGTTTGCATAGCTAACAGTAGACTGAACAATACTCCCAAAGATGCCCAGGCCTCAATCCCCAAAACCTGTGACTTTGTCACCTGTCCTGGCAGAATGGAATGTCCAGACATGATTAAATTGAGGATCTTGAGGTGGGGTAATTGTCTTGGATTATTCAATAGATCTAGGACAGTCACAAAGGTTCTCAGGACAGGGAAGCAGGAGCAAAGGTCAGAGTGATGCTGACACCAGCTAAGGAAGATGGGCAGCCTTCAGAGAGTGCAAAAAGGGATTCTCCCCAGGGATCTCTGAAAGGTTGTGCCAACCTCATAACCTTAGCCAGTGAAAGAGATCATGGACTGCTGATCCCTCACCCCCACCACCCCAGACATAGAAAATTCTACATGTGCATTGTTCACACCACCAGGTGTATGGTAATTTGTTATAGTAATCATAGGAGACGAATACAAGCTCAATTTAGAAGTAGCATATAGGACATGTGACACAATGTTCCCCACTGCAGCAGTTGGTTTCTGAGGAGTCCAGTCAAACCCATATCCATCCTGTGGGTGAGAGTAGTGGCCCCCTCCAAACACACACAAAGTTTTCAAGGTTGTGATCTCTTGGAAGCCAGTCATGAGGCCTATCTTCCCTGACACCTCTGGGTGACTTTCAAGCATCAAACCTTTCGACTAGTAGCCAGTCACTTACCCAGATCCATCACCAGGGACTCCAAATCACAGTTAGCACTAGTTAGCATAATGATTAACAGATTTTAGAAAAGGTAATCCCAACAAAAGGCGATACTAGAGGAAGGATGGAGTGTTGATGAGTTCGTTCACTTTCTTAACTAGGCACAAATTAGCTACAGAATTCATTCTTCTCTTCGGGGCCTGCCTGGGGTTGCACCTCCCCGGTGGGGCAGGCACGGAGGCAGAAGCTTTCAGCGTCAGGAGCTCTGTGAGCTGTTTTGTGGAGGAGTGTCGCTGGAGAATGACAGTGACTTGGATTGGGGGGCGCCTGGTGCTGTAATTTATAGGCCAGTTCCGCTTGGCTTTCTGGGCACACCCCTTTGCGAGAAGGAGGAAGTTCTAACTGCAGCCCACTTCTCCAAGGGGAAAGCAGAGGCACGGGTCTGCACAAATGAGCTTCCTCACCCAGGAGCGAGAGTCGAAATAAGCGCAGCTCTGCCAAGCTTAATGCTTCCCAAGGCATTCAAAAAGGATTTTGAAAATACATGGGAGAAGAAAGATGGCCAAGACCCTAGCTGGTGAGGAGAGGCATTCTGGAGAAAGACTTAACAGTCAAAGTCACATGGAAGAAGAGAGTCCCCATTTTTAAAAATTAAAACGTGGGGGAAACTTTGACAACTGAGTGAGTTTCGATTTGAAACTCATTTAACCCTAAAACTCAAAACGAAACTCCAGGGGTGTGAGCCCACAGGAATCAAAATACAAGCACGTTTTCTCAAGCCCTTTCCCCAGCTAAATATAGATTTTCAGCTACACCTCCTAACCAAGTGAACCCCAGCCTGCTCCCCACATGGGGACCCTAGGGACAGGATAGAATGAATGCCCCGTGTGTGTCTGAGCCTGGAACTCTTGATCAAAGGAGACAGACTGATGCACCTCTGAATTCACACCTCTTGAGAGGATCTTGAAATTTAAAAAAAAAAAATTAAAAAGATTGTCAAACAAAATAAATGTGTTTTCGGAAGCGCTAGGGCGTGGGGTGTGTGTGTGTGTGTGTGTGTGTGTGTGTGTGTGTCTTATTTCCTTATCTGGGTCCCCCAAACTGTTGGGTGTTTTCACATACCCTTTGTGGTGACCTATATTGGTAATGTTTTCTAACTGTGGTCTAAAGCAGCTGACTAAAGGTTTGTGCAATGGCCCTGGAGGAAGCGCTCCTGTCCCAGCGCTGGACCAAGGGCGGGGCCGTCTGTGGGTACTGCCAACTAAAGGTTGCTCGCTCAGACTGGCATTTGCGTTGGGCCTCTGGGAAACGGCTTTGCATTTGGAAAGCAAAGTGCTCTGGCTGCAGTGGGTGCTTTTCTTTTAAACAGCGCCCCCCACCCCCCCCCCACTCCAGCCCCCTTGCTCAGGATGCTTGTGCATCCGTGCACAGTTAAGTCGCCTGGCCTGGAACAGGACCTCTGCCCTGGTGACACCAGCTGGGATTCACCTGCGGCTGGAGGGATACTCAGGAAGATGGCCCCTGGAGCGCTTCTCCCGTGTGGTGAGGGCTTTGAACCGGGACTTTCAAGCTGTTGAGTCATTTCTTAGGACGCAGCGAGGCCTGGGGGAGCAGGGGCGTGTTTCGTGCTTCTATTTGCGGTGGGCTGTTTTTCCTGCCACCGTGGTCTTTTCCCTCCGACCTCAGTGTTCACTACTGCTTTGCAAATCTGGGGGACTCGGTGACAGACTTGATGCCTCTCAGCTCAGCAGGATGATGCCAACGAGTAACATACGCTGAATGCGAAGCAAAAGGTGGGAGGTTCGAATCCAAAATCAGGCTTGTTGGTCGACTGCGTGAAAGCAGGCTACTTTCAAATCCACTTTGAAATTTTGGCGGTGCGCAAGTGGAGTTGCTCGGAGTCCGTCAAAACTGGACAACTGCCCCTGCCTGGAAATAGCTCACACTGTGACCTCGGGTAGAGGTGGGCAATGCAGTAGTGCCCCGCTGCCGCCAGGCAGAACTAGGAGGCTCTCTGGTTCCCATAGAGACTGCCGGCCTCAAAACCTCAAAGGGGCAGTCCTGGTCTGTCCTGCCGGGGCCCTGCAAGTCGGAATGGATGGCGACCAGCTCCCCATGCTGCTCTCTGCACAGCCCTGGCCCTCAGCGACACACACTCTGCTGCAAAGATTCTCAGCCCCAGCCTGGCGTTTGCTAGCAAGGAACGGACCACCTGCAGAGCAGGGGTGACCTGAGCCCACAGCAGCGGGCATTGCATTTCTAGAAATGGTGACTTGAGGAAAACTCAGGTCTCTCTCCAGGGGTGCTGCTGCATTATGCATTTATCTACTAACCATGAGGTCAGTGGTTTAAACCCACAAGCCGCTCTGTGGGGGCAAAGAGGAGGCTTCTACTCCTGTAGAGACATAAAATCTGTGATACCCACAGGGGCAGTTAGTTTTACCCTGCCCTAGAGAGTCACTAGACGCTGCAGGGCAGCCAGTTTGTTGGTTTGTTTTTGAGAGAAGATACACACACACACACACACACACACACACACACACAAAGATAATCTTCTTCCCAAACAGACAATGAAAACCATTTATCAAACCATGCAGGTCAAAACACTCAAACAAGGATTTTTTAAAAAACTAAATCAAGTCTTAGAATTTTGCAAGCTGAACTCTCCTTTTATAGGAATTTATCCCCAGAAAACCATTTTGAATATGAAAAACAATTTAAAGTAAAGTCACAAGAATGGTGCATTCATTTTCTGAGGCTTCTGTAACACATGACTACAAACCAGATGCTTTAAAAGCATAGACACACACTCCCTTACAGGCCTGGAGCCTTGGTGTCACAGGGGACAGTGTGGCAGAGGTATGCTCCCTCTGAGGGTTCAAGGAAGGGAAGATTCCTTCCTGGGGTCTTCCTAGGTGCTGGTGTAGCTGGCAGATCTCAGTGTTCCTTGGCTGGTAGGTGTGTGGCACCCATCTCTGTCTTCAGCTTCTCCTGGTCTTCTTCCTTGTGTGTCTCTTCTCTTCTCTCTGTGTCCAGAAGCCCTTCTTCTTTCTTCTAGGGCCCTGGGGTAGAGTGAACAGTTAACATTTGATTACTAGCCTGACAATGGGCGGATACCCAGGAGTGCAGCAACAGAAAGAGCTGCAGGCAATCTGCTTCTGTCAAGCGGACACCCAAGAAAGCCCTGTGTCGTAGTTCTCTCCTGTAACCTATGGGGTGGGTATGGTAGCAACCCCCACTCCTGGAAGCAGGGCCCTTGTTCAGTGGCACTTCAGAGCATCTGCAACATGCCTATCTCCTCAGAAGGGCACCTTCTGAGTTTCAGGGGGATATGCACTTTTGGCAGACACCTGTCTGTCAACCCAGTGAACATGGCTTTGGTAATGTTCAATGAGGAAACCCTCTGGGAGGGGTTTGACCCACTAGTAGAGGGGTTGACATCAGAGGGGATTACAATGGTTGCCTTAAACATGCCCAAACACTGTGAGAATAGCACAGGTTGAGGCAATGGTTTGTTCTGTTACACACAAGAGGGCTTCCAAAATTTCACATAGGGAAAAAAAACAACTTCCATTTTCTTTCCATTCTGTTTTTTCTGACTTTTTGAAGCCCCATGGTATTTGGCTACCATGGTTCAGAGCCAACCGACAATCACAATTCAATGTAGGGCAGATGCTCCTTAAAAGCTTCTTTGTACAACCAAAAATGGGAAAAACTCACATCAGCCCAAAGGATCCTCGTTGAATGAATTAAATGTCTTTGAAGGATGAGCGTTATCACCACGTGATTGCCATGATCAGCAGATACCCTTCCTCGGGGAGTCACAGGGGCCGTGGCATAACAGGTCCTGCGCTGGGTCACAAACCACAAGGTCACTAGTTGGAAGCCACCAGCTGCTCTGCTCTTTGGAGAGAAGATGAAGTTTTCTCCTCCCTCGAAGAGATGCAGTCCCAGAAACCCACAGGGCTGTTCTAATGGGCCCTATCTGGTCACTGTACGTCAGAGTGGACTTGATGACCATGATTTTGGTTTTGGGGGAGTTTTTTTGTTTGTTTTTGTTTGGCAGAATAGTAAGTTATGAGATGGGCTTCTAGTCACAAGGCCAGCCATTTGAGGCTACCCCTGCTCTGTCAGACAGCGATAAGACCTTCTTTTCCAGGAAAGATTTACAGGCTGGGAAATTCAAGGGGCAGGTCTACTCTGTCCTCTCAGGTCACTGTGAGTCACGATCAACTCGATGGATCTGCAGGGACATTTGTTGAGTTCTTGCTATTTGCAGATTGTTAGACCCCTTTCTGGATGAAGATGATCACAGTATCACCTCTAGGCGAACACTAGGAAGGGTAGGTGTTAAGGCTGTATCCTTTCACCATACTCAATCTGTACATGGAGCAAATTACCCAAGAAGCTGGATTCAGCATCTGGATTGGAGAAGGACTCAGTCATCAGCCACCTGCAAAACGCAGACGCCACCACCTTGTTGACTGCAAGGGAAGGAGCCCGGGAGCACTTAGGACGCTGAAACATGGCAGCCTTCTACTCAAATAGAAAGAAAGCCCGAACCCTCGCCCACCGGATCCATCCGCAAGATCACGCCTTGTGGAGGAAAGATGGATGTTCCAAGGGGTTCACTTGGCCTGGCTCCGCCTTCAGTGCGCATGGAAGGAGCAGCCATCAGATGACGACGTAGCGCATGGGACAAACCTGCCGCACAAGCGAGAGCTCCTTCCGCAGCAAAGATGCCACTCACAGGTCTATGATGAACCAGCCCGCCTTGCGGTGCTTTCAATTGCTTCGTGCAAACGTGAGAGCTGTGCACGGAGGAAGGAGATGGCAGAAGAACCGGCGCATTTGAATTACTGTGCTGGGGAGGAAGGTTGGAAGGCCTGTGGACAAGCTTGTCTTAGCAGACGTTCAGACAGAGTGGACGTTGGAAGCGAGGACGGCGTCCTCTCCCATATTGGGGACATGTGATCAGGAGAGGCAGACGGTGGAAAAGGAAAGTGAGTGAAAAAGAAGGCGATGAATGGACACACAGTGGCTGCAACAAGGAA